>CP025659.1:8096999-8115248 GCA_003576665.1 Ipomoea trifida | reverse complement strand
GTTTGTTTGTTTCTTATTTATGGTCGTTTATAATTTGTGTTGAAGATCCTATATTAAATTTAATTTTTTCAATAATTGTTTCACATCTTTGTACCTCCAGTGCACATTTTTGCCTTCTATTTTTTCTTCTTCCAGTGCACATTGTTGAAGTTCGTAGGTGGTGATTTTTTTTATTTTTTATTTTTGATTTAGGGATGAGTCACTTCTCATCTGCGACTTTTATCTCACCCACCCACACACACACATATTTGCTTAAGATGAAGGAGGAGCTGAAGTGGGTAGGGGTGGCCGGCGTTTTTTATTTTTTATTTTTATTTTTAAGTTTTTAATTTAAAAATTATTAAAATAATTTTCAAAATAAAAATTAAATAAACTAGCCGGTTACCGGTGATTTCATCAGAAATTTCACTGAAAAAATTTAACAACGGAACAAAATGTGATACAAATTGAATAGTCATGCATCTAATTTAAAAATTTTATTAGTGAAGAACCAAAATGATACATATATTATAGTCGAGGGACTAAAAATAATATTTTCTCTTAAAATTATTTGTATGCTTTTATTTAAATATTTTTAACAGTCATTTCTCCTTTTTTATCTCAAAAATCTCCTTTTTCTGTCAAACACAGTCACACAGTCATTGTTCTAAATTCACAGCTATAACTTCAAGTCTTCAAACACTCCAAACTGAACGTTCTTCCAAATCAACCCATAGTCAAAGATGAAGAGTTGCGTGCACATAATAATACTGCTTTTGGCCCCCAGGGTTCCCTCCATTGCAATTAGCGATGACGTAGGTGGCATTCCCCTCTGATTTATCACCACCTTCCTCAGCAAACGAAGCAAGAAAGCCAGATTTCACTCTCCACTGTTTTTTCTTGCATAATTCGAAAGTATCTTTCTTTCATCTTTTTTTTTTTTTTTTTTCTTTGTTACACAAAAATGGAAGCACCCAAATCCTCAGAGGCAGAAAGAAGCTCCAATTCAGCTGCAAATGACGATCCTTCTCCTTTTCCCCAAGAGGTTAACATTTCCCTTATCCTTTAGATTGATGGGCGGTTTTGAAGTTTTTATTTTTAATTAATTATTTCCCAGATTTCCAGGGTTTACATGTTATTTTTGCTATTTTAGAAGACTGAATTTTTAGTTACTGTAGACTCAGTGTGAGATTTTAGTAGTTTAATTGCCCAGCCTACTTAAAAGGGCTTGAGAAACTGTAGTGATTGATGAAGGATACTTGTTTTGTATCTTTTGAATCAGTAGCTGATGAAAATCATAAGTGTTGCTATGTATTTGATTGATGATGAATAAATCAACCATCAGGGCTAGATTCTTGAAGTTTAGTAT
This sequence comes from Ipomoea trifida, assembly GCA_003576665.1. Lineage (NCBI taxonomy): Eukaryota > Viridiplantae > Streptophyta > Magnoliopsida > Solanales > Convolvulaceae > Ipomoea > Ipomoea trifida. Next base: position 8,113,900 of record CP025659.1, on the reverse strand, counting down.
TTCTACATGACTATCTAAATGTGTTGGATGGCTTTCTATATATGGCAGAGTAGCTACTTTGAGCAGAGGAAGATACAGTAAACATGAAATGATACTAGCATTGTTATGTTTTATACTACTGAATATATGCATATCTAGTGTCTCTAAGGACTAGGTACATTCAAAAATTTGAAATGTCATTTTAAATTCTGTCCCATCTTTCTAGCTTGCAGATGTGTCACTTAAAATGCCTCCAAGGTATCTTGGGTTTGGAAGTAGCATTAGTGAAAAGTCTTCACCTCAATCTCCTTCCGTTACAAATGGAGGCTCATTGATGGGAGGCTTTCTTCGAGCTCTAAGCTTCAAGAAAAAGACTGCTGCACCAGATGGTGAACAAAGCTCTCTCATCCGACCAGATTCCCAGCCATCTTTACAAAGACCACTTCTAGGTGAAAAAAGCTCTCTCATCCGACCAGATTCTCAGCCAGCTTTACGAAGACCACTTCTAGCTAATCCAGTCTCACGCGTGATTTGGAAACGATGTACTTCTTTACCTGCAAGAGCTGCTTCAAAGTCATCTCCTTCTGCTTCTGCACCTGCTTTTGCCAGGACATCCGATGAATGGCAAAAATCACAAGTAAGCATCTGCCTTTTCTGCTGTGGAGCATGCTGATCTTTCTTGTAACATACAATATATGTAAATTTCAGATGTTTCTTGCCCAATAGAGAATGGCAAGGTTAGCAATTATATAATCTTGTTTGGTGGTTAAAATTGTTGCTAACATCACTAAACAATGAATAGCTTTCATTTCTGTACCTTGGTTGCTACTTATGGTATACAACTATATGCATAACAATTACTCATGCTTTTAGTCACTGCGGACTGGTACATCTCAAGCTACTGTTACAAGGACTCCCTCTGCCAAAAATGTGGTTATTGTGAGATCAACATCTTTTGCTAAACGTGAAGATTGTGGCCCAGATTCATGTGATGGTATGTTGCATGCGCATGTGCTGTGCCATCTTTTTCTGTTTCACTTCTCACATATCAAACACAAGAAAATATGAATATGACTTGGGGTAGAGGTGGGGCATTTGGAGTGATAATAGTTCGTTCATGTTACCTTTTGTGATCTATTTCTTTAGTCAATGTTTGTTTTGACAGAATACTTCTTGTTGGATTGGTTACCGCTGAACTTTACCATATTTATAAAATCTTCCGGTAATTAAATAAGTATAAAGAAATTTCAGTGTGTTTACTTGGTATGCTCAATATTTCCATACATCCAAAAGATTTTAAAAGATAATTTTGTATTTGAATTTTCATTTGATTTCCTGTCCTTGTTATGGCTAGATCAGAAGTCGTAGATAGATTCTATAAACTAAGTAATTAATTTGTTTTCTCTTCTATTGAATTAAACTAGAAATTACACCAGCCCCAGTGGATGAGGATCAAGAGATTCCCGAGGAGGAAGCCGTTTGTAGGATCTGTCTCGAAGCATGTGATGAAGGAAATACACTGAAGATGGAGTGCAGCTGCAAAGGTGACCTCAGACTTGTACATGAAGAGTGTGCAATTAAGTGGTTTAGCATGAAAGGAAACAAAAATTGTGAAGTTTGTCAGCAGGAAGTGCTAAATTTACCTGTAACTTTGCATTTTGTGCCAAGTACTACCCAAGGAAATATTGTGCTGGACCATAACCAGCTAACTTTGAACGCACAAAGAATAAGGTGGGCATCATTGACATTTGGTTCCCCAATGTTCTATTGGTACTCATTACCTAATACCTTTTTTACACTCCACACTGTTTTGAAACTATGGCAGCAAAGATAAACTCTGTTAAAGTTTGACTCAGATATATAACTAAATACAAATTTTCTTTTTTTGGGTTGAGTTTTTTACAATTCACAAGTTCAGAATATTTACTTAACTGAGCTAATCTATAAAACCATTTTAGTAAAAAGACTTTTGATCGTACAGTTCGAATATTCGTTAAGGTTTAAACCCGGAATGATGATTTGCCTATTGTAAAATGTAATAGTTATGATTGTTTGTGCAGTGTTTTGACTTTTCGTAAACTAACAGCTAAATTTTGCATATTTGTGCAGTGCTTGGCAGGACTTTGTGGTGCTTGTCTTGGTTAGTACAGTATGCTACTTCTTCTTTCTTGAGAAGTTACTGGTGAGTTTTCATAGTTTTATGAAATAAAAATTAAAATAAGTTTTATTTTTTTGAAGATGAAAATAAGTTTTATTTGATTTTATATTTAATGCAAAAATAAATAAATAAATAAAAATTTTAGTCTCTAGAAAGAGGATATAGGTTCTCTCGAGCATAGATGTCTTAACACTATCACAACAGAATATAAAATTACCATAATTGAAGAATAAATACTGAAACGGAAAGAATAACAAAAAAATAATGATGACTAAACCGTGAATCAAATAAGACTTCAAAATATTTCATATATATATAAGACTTCAAGAAGATTTGTATCTTTCCCACTTTCTGCTATGTTGATAATGCGTAATTACTTGGTCAATCTCTATCTATCTTTGGCACACAGATACCTGTTTGTATCTAAAATTCACATTTAATAGATTTACCTGGCACAACTATGTCAGCAAAGATTGAACCAAATGTAAATATGTGCAATATGATTTGAAGATTCTTTTCCACTTTCTGAGGAGTGGTGAACTGTCAAGAACTGTATCATGATCGTACTATTTTGAAAAGAAACTTCTGATGTTTAATTCCAACTTGTCCCTTCTTTTTGTAGATCCATGGCATGAAAACTAAGGCACTGGTGATTGCTACAACATTCTCGTTTACTTTGGGTCTTTTGGCATCTATTTTTGCAGTCATCCAAGGCATGCCTATGTCACTTACACTTTAATTTGCTTATACGTATCGATATTTTGTTAAAAGAAATCATCTCTTTGTATGCAGCAATTAAACAGTACATATGGGCCTACGCAGCTTTAGAATTTGCACTTGTGGCCATGATTCTTTGCCTCTTCTACTCTGTGGTGAGTTTTGTTTAAGTATTATTATGCCAATATGAGTTCCTCTTGTTCTCATTTTCTTGTGCTTTGGCATTTAAATTCCATAAACCAAAATGCTTGTTTCTCGTGTAAAATCACATACATAAATTCTCTAAAGAACCTCCATGCCCATGCCTTGTCTAGTTGATAGAAGTCTTTTGACCACTTGGTTAGTGTTCAAAGTTCAAACCTCACCAAGAGTAATCCTACTTAAGCGTTTTAGTCTTTCATTTATGAGGCTATTTAGTCGCCTTTGTTTGGGGCCCTATATTTTATTCTTGATAATGGACATATTTATCGATTATATTGGAGACATTCATTCGTTAATCGACCATAATACATCGTATACTTACCATTTAACACAATCACCCCCAGTACACCCTCAATATATGGATTGCCCCGCCCACCCCACCCCACAGATATAGGATTAATGGTAGAAACAAGAGGGAAGATAAATCAAATCAAAATAGAGTTAATTTCATTTTTTATAGTAGATTTATAGGTGGCAATTTATATTTTTCAGAACATCCCCTCTGGTCCTAAGATTATTGTGGCATGGTTGTTTTTGGTACTCCATCTACAAAACCGTTGAAATGCCATTAAATACATATGCATTTTTATATGCATATATATATATATAATTACAGATTCTGCAGATTGTTTCTGTTTCTTGTCCCGCTACCTAAGAGCTGCAACTGATGCATGAAAATCTACCTTTGGCAGCTTCATTTACCACCCATTTATTCAATAACGCTGTCATCAGTTTTGGGTTTTGGAGCTGCAATGGGTCTCAATTTCATGTATAGTCGATATTATGCATTGCGAGTTCAGCTTTCCCCAAGCTCTAGCGCCGTGTGATATAAGTTGGCAATGTTGTTAATAGTTGTAATCTCTATTGAGGGCTGGGTAAGGATGTGTAAAAGTAGCAGTGTTTTTCTCAAGTTTTTTAAACTTCACTGCCTCTAGTTATATAGTTTTGAGGTATCTTGAATTTCATGAAATGTGAAGCAGGCTGTGTATCATGTGGCGTTCTAATAATTCCATTTTTGGTCATAAATTTATAGGTGGCTGTTCACTTTTAGTCCGTTTTTATTAAAGCATCCTTCTTTAGTCTTAGTATTATGTGACATGACTATTTTTGGTCCTCCGTCAACAAAATCATTGAAATGTTGTTTTTTTTAGTACTACGGACTCTGTTACAATGTACCATCGGCATTGCAATGTTGTTAAATACAATAATATTTTGATCTTTTTTATACAAAGTAAGTTGACCTGCTATATTTTTTATATTTATTTTTTTAAAAAGTCCATAATTGAAGACTGAAATGCCCTTGTATTTAAGGAAAAAAAATGATCACGCCACAATAATACTAGGACTAAAAGTGGATGTTATAGAAAAAAAGTGACTAAAACTGGACTGCCACCTATAAATTTAGGACAAAAAATGAAATTAATTTTAATTATTATTATAACATTAGCATAAGTTATGAGAATATTAAGTGTTTATTATGTGGTGCAACACTAATAGTTAGACTCACCTAATATAATACTACTATTGATGACATGTGGTTACTTAAGGTCATTGTTTACATTCATTCTTCATACACCATCTAGAGAGATTTGAATAGAAGTGAAAGACAAAATCAAGAGATACTCACGCAAACCGTTACCATTTGCAATAGAGAGCTATGATTGGAGGTTAGTGTTTATGAAGGTGCATATAATGCATGAAGTAAACAATGTAAAGTCAAAATCCTTGACTGTAGCTTCTAGAAATTGGGGTCAGCCTCACATGAATTTTGTTTAAAGCAAAACTAGTGTTTTACTTGCGTGGAAAAAAATATGTTGCTATGAATTTAAATTAAAATTAAATAAAAAAATAAAAAGATGTTAAAATGTACTACGTAGTATATAATAATATAGTTGGATTTTCATATGGTCAGCATCTATTTCTATAGCATATAAAATTAAAATTAAAATTTTGTATTGTAAATATGTTCTTTAATCATGTACATATTTATATAAATTTATAGAGAAAAATTTACATAATTTAATTGATTTATTCATAATTTTATTTATATATTATAATTTCAACTGAATAATAACTAAAAAAATTATATTTATAAATAAGAAATGTATGTTTTAAATTTTGTATAAGTAAATTTAAATTCTAATAGGATAATTTTTTTTATATGACTGTATAATACATTGTATATCCATATAATATTTATTAATATATATTTAGGCAAATTCTATAATATTTTTTTTTGAAAACTCAAATTCTATAATATAATTCCCCTAATTTTCCTAATTATAATTTATATTGCTAGATTTATAATTAAGATAGTTATATTTAGAAATTAACAAAATTAATATTTTAATTTTGTATGATTAATATAATGCAAAAGTATATGCATCTAACTAATAAAATTTTTAAATATTTATGAATATACAATTAATTTTATAATTTCGTATTTTTAATTATATTCCATATTTTATTAATTATAATTAACGGAATTGCATATATAAATTAAAAGAATTTAACTTTTAAATTTATATGGATTAATAGAGAAAATATCATTATTTTTAGTCTATCGACTATAATACATGTATCAATTTTGGTACTTGACTATTAAAATATTTAAATTAGGTGCACAACTATTCAATTTGTACTCCGTATCACATTTGGTCCTTGACTATACATTTTTAAAGAGTTAATACCCAAAATAGTCCTTGACTATAGTGATTTTTCTCAATTTCGTCCTAAACGACTTTGGTGACCTAAAGTAGTCCCAGACTTTTGTGGTTTTGCTCACTATAGTCCTCCGTTTGTTAATATGTTAAGTTGGCGTTAAATAGAGGTCAATTTTGTAAATTCATACGTATTCCACACAATTCATACCTTTCATACAGAATTCAATATACATTTCCACAATATTCATACATTCATATCTCAATTCCTTATACATATATCTTCATACAGTAGCCTTGCAATGTTGGAGTCCGATCCGGTGGTGTAGCTCAGCTGGGTGAGATAGGAGTGTGGGGGCCGGCGGCCAGCAGTGGTCCGGCGACTGTCACTCTCCTTAGCTGATCTCACCCGCCAGATTCTCTCCAGCCTCTATTATCTCCACCATCGTAAGATTGTTCATCGTGATATCAAACCCTCCAATCTGCTTATCAGTTCTTAGCGTATGGTGAAGATAGCTGATTTTGGGGTTTCTCGAATCCTCGCCGCCACCATAGATTGCAACTCCTCCATCGGCACGATTGCCTTCATGAGCCCCGAGATGATCAACTCCGATCTGAATCACGACCAGTACAATGGCTATGCCGGCGATATATGGAGCCTAGGGGTGAGCATCCTGGAATTCTACCTGGGAAGGTTTCCTTTCAACTGCGACATACATGGCGATTGGGCGAGCCCAGAATGATTGTTGTCCTCTTGTGATTGTCTGATTGTTGTTGTGCATGTTTTAAAAATTTATGTTTCAAGAAAATATGAAGGAAGGTTGGTAATTGGTATGGAAAGATTCGTTTTCTTCAATTCTGTGGGATTTCGCAGGTGGAATAAAAAGAAGAAAATATTAAAATTACAAAATTAACCCTTTATTTAACACCAACTTAACAGATTAACAAACGGAGGATTATAGTGAGCAAAAACATAAAAGTCTGGGACTATATTAGGTCACCAAAGTCGTTTAGGACGAAATTGAGAAAAACCACTATAGTCAAGGACTATTTTAGGTATTAACTCTATTTTCAAATTAGGCGCATGACTATTCAATTTCTATCACATTTGGTTCTGCCGTTAAAATTTTCGGTCAGACACACGTGACCTAATTAATGTTTGAAAAATATTTTTGTTTCAAAATGTTTTCCAACCCTTATATATAGCATAATCAAAATCATTATAGGTCATCATTTAAATAATAGTTCAATGTTGAGATTTTATTTATTTATTTTGTAACAAAATTTCCTTTTATGTGCATGCAAAAATTTAAAAAACAAAACTATTTAAGTTACCATAATCTAAAATTCTAAATATAGAATTTAAAAATATATATCTAAATTCAAATAAAATGAAATTATTTCAACTTTAAAAATTTTAAATTGAAATTAAAAAATTTAAATTATCTCCGTACAAAACCGCAAATTATATCGTGGACCGCGGTCCACAATGCATTGTGGACCGCGGTCCCCAAAACGACGTCGTTTTGATTAATGAAACAGACGGATGAATTCGCGCCACTCACTTTCTTTTCATATATACTGCACTTTCTTTTCATATATACTGCAGTTCCCTTTCAACACAACTGCAGTTCCCTTTTAACACAACTGCAGTTACTTTTTGATATAACTACAGTTGTATATTATCGAATGAAACTATAGTTATATCAAAAAGTAACTGCAGTTGTGTTGAAAGGGAACTGCAGTTGTGTTGAAAAGAAAGTGCAGTATATATGAAAAGAAAGTGTAGTATATATGAAAGGGAACTGCAGTATATATGAAAGGGAACTGCAGTATATATGAAAGGGAAGTGAGTGGCGCGAATTCATCCGTCTGTTTCATTAATCAAAACGACGTCATTTTGGGGACCGCGGTCCACAATGCATTGTGGACCGCGGTCCACGATATAAGAACTGGTACAAAACTACTAAATTAAATAGAACACTTCAATTCTATCTGATTAGAATAAATTAAATTTCACATATCTATTTTGATTTAGAATTTTGTAATTCTATTTTAATAGAATATATAATTTTCTTTTTGTATGAATTCTATTATTATTAAAGAGTTAATACCCAATATAGTCCTCGACTATAGTGGTTTTACTCGATTTAGTCCTAAGTAACTTTTTGTGCTTAATTTAGTCCTTGACTTGGATGGTTTTACACAATTTAGTCCTCTGTTAGTAATTCCGTCAGTTGGCTGTTAGAAGAAGGGTTAACATGGTAATTTCCCCTTCTTTTTTTTTATTTTTATTTTTTATTGTCAGATTGCCTTCTTTTCTCATTACTAACCTTGTTACCCAAGTACTGGACGCTGTCGTTTAGTGATGATCGAAGGAAGGAAATGGGGCTGCGCTTTCGGAGTCTTTCGATTCAGAGTTGTTCGAAGTTGTTGATGCGTATGTGAAATGCAAGGTTTGGACGCCGGCAGGCGGATACAGACCTAGACCAGGAATTACGACTCCTTAATCTTCATGGAAAGAAGTATGCATTTTTTGTTTTCTCCGTCTTCTGTTCATCACTACCAATAATGCATTTTGATATACAAGTGAATGAGTGATTTTAATGTTTATTGTTCAGTTTCTTACGCCATCCAGTACTTGGGTAACAAGGTCAATAATGGGAAGAAGAATGCAATCTGATCCCTCCCTAAAATAGGAAGGAAAATTACTATGTTAACCCTATTTTTAACGGTCCACAAACGGAATTGTTAACAGAGGATTAAATTGAGTAAAATTATCAAAGTCTAGGACTAAATTAAGCACAGAAAGTCACTTAGGACTAAATTGAGTAAAACCACTATAGTCGAGGACTATATTGGGTATTAACTCTATTATTAAATTACCATATTATTATTTAATCACTCTAAAAAGGATAACAAAATATATATATATATATATATATATATATATATATATATATATATATATATATATATATATATATGAAATTGTTGCAATTTTAATTTTTTGAATTGAATTTCAAAAAAAATTAAAAAACTACAATTAAAAAAATATAATATTAACTGATATGGAGTATTTCAATTCTATCTAATGAGCTGGAGGCACAGTCAGGAGTGCCGTCTCCTTCCGCCTTGCATCTACGGTGGCCCGGGCAGTGGTAGTTTGGGACCGATTGATGACTAGTGGGATTGAAGTGCGCATGGCTTGGGGTGGTGTGGAGTTGGCCATCGCCACGCCTTCGCCATTTTCAACGGCAGTTAGGCAGGCTTGTCCTTGGGCTCGTAGGAAAGCTTTGCGGTTGGCCATTGTGGTAGTTGAGCATGACTCTTCGTTGTTTGAGGAGAGGTCAATTGCGTCGTCAACGGTGGCCACGGTATCGCGACTGAGCGAGTGGTGGGCGACTAGCTCTTCCTGGTCAGCCACTTCGTCCTGGTCAAAGTCGCTAGAAGACTACTCGATGTCATTATTCCCTGAAATCACAAGGTAAACAATTAAAAATGCAGGAAAGAAAGTAGAAACAAGTAGTTAGAATAACCGTTAGGCAAACCTGTGTGGGTTGCGCTTGTAGGTAGTATGTTTGCCCTTTGCATGGCACACAGTCGGGACCACCAGCATGTATAAATGAGATACCCTTCCACCAAAACCTTGACCAGCTGCTCCAGGTCCGCGGGGCACGTTGGCTCTCTGCAAAAGATACCACGACGCCGCCCATGCAGTCGGGAAATCGTATGTCAAGTGCAGAGCAGCTAGGTGAACGAAGAAGAACTCTTCCTTCCAGCCTTGTGGGAAAACTTCAGCTTGTCTAAGAATTTACGGTCGTCCCAAGCACAAATTTGTATGTACCTAGGAGTGACCAACCCAACTGCTGTTTGTTGAAAGCTGGTGGAAGAGTAGTAGAGAAGTCTCACTCTCGAGATGATGTTGGTAGAATGGGCATGCTGGCAAAGTCCTTGTATAACGGTTAAACCTACCATACATATATGGATTTATGTTTGATTAGCACATTGGGTTGTTGATACTCTTATATATCTGTTCAAGTTTTTATTTTGTTATGGTTGATGTTGACCACTTCATTTATGCATAATTCAGTAGTGATAACATTGGTCTTCTTTAAGACATAAGGAATAAGGTTCTTTCAGATTCTACTTTATTATTATTGTTTGAATTCTTTTAACTGTGATGCATGGAAAGGAGAAGAACGCTATGTCAAGCCTGTAACCGCCATGATTTGGTTAGTAAAGTTCGATGATGTTGTAACTTCTACATTTTCATATTAAGTGAGCTTAAATTAAGGATTGAAAAGTGTAAAGTCACACTTATATGAATTAAGTGGGAGATTGTTAGAAATAAATTCCTAACGTTGATTCATATAATAAAACTGTCACGCTTATATGAATCAAGTTGGGCATTACTAGAAATAATTGATTCATAAAATAAATGTTGTAATTCCATAAGGTGCTCACGATGATGATTAGCAATGTATAAATGCGGAATTACTGGATAAAAGTCATTGCCAACGGCTCCATTTTGCATTCAATACTGCCATCATGAAGATCGTTACAACTTATAGAAGAAGAATCGTTGCACCTGGAGTATAAGTAGAAGCCTGCTGTAAGATGAGGGGGGGACACTTTTGTTTATTACACACAATGCTACTGTACTGACACTAAAACTACTCTTTGTAATATCATACTGTAATAATATACAATTATATTCTGGTAACATATTTACCGTCATTGGTGCTTTTATTGAGAGCTAAGGCCAAATCTCAAGCAAGCTCTACATATAACAACAATATCAGCTTATCAGTGGAGATGGCTGGATCAAGATCTAGCGATTCCCACAATTCTCACCACGAGAATCGTGACAACACCGGTGGTGGTCACAATGATTGTCATCACTAGCAGGGCAACAACAATCATAGTGGAGGGCAGCAAACGCCCAAAGCACGGGAACTATCTATGAATCCCCAGGCAACGACCCGGGTCATTCAGCAGGCAACGACAGCCCTAGCCTAGTTGGGGGCGGAGATTCAAGGTCAATTGCTCCAGGCATCCGCACATAAGGAGAATATAGAGGTAAAGCAAACCCAACGTTTGTGCCTTAGTGCAACTTGTCGGCCGGCCGTTTCTATGCCCGCCATGAGACGGTGAGGTGAAAGGGTTGCTATCCAGCCAAGGTTGTGGGCGCAGTCGAAGGCCAAAAGGACCAAGTGTCTACACCAAGATGAGCAGTCACTCCGGATGGAAGGGATGGGTGAGTCTGGGGGACCGACTCGGTGTCAGTCCATGGCGCTCAAGCAAACCCCAAACATGCAAAAGGAAGTGGTGGAAAAACTTCAAAAACAGATATAAGAGCTAGAGAAGAAGGTAGAAGCAAGAGAACATTCACCAGAACCTAATGTGAGGATGACCGCTCCATTTTCTTCTAGTATAATGGATGCGCCACTCCCAAGAGAATTTAGGTTGCCCACTATCAAGGCCTACACTGGGACTTCTGACCTGCGTGTCCACATGACAAGGTACAAGGCAACCATGGTAATGACTGGGGCTGGCGACGCCGTAATGTGCATGGCGTTCTTGTCCACTTTGGATGGAACTACCCAAGATTAGTTCAACACGATTCCAGATGGTTCGATCCAAAACTTTGCAGAGTTGTCCAAACATTTCTTGACTTATTTCTCTGGGCATATACATCACAAGAAACCGTTTTCACATCTCTACGGAGTAAAGCAACACAGGGGTGAAAGCATTAACAAATTTCTTAAGCAAATGGAAGAAGGAAGTCAACAATGTGTACGACTTCGACTCTAAAGTGGCAATCCTCATGTTCATCTAGGCATTGAGGTCAGGAAATTTTCATAGACAGCTGAACACTCACCATCCATGCTCCTATGACGAGCTAATGAGAACAGCAAACCGCTATGCCAAGGTGGAGGAGGCTGATAGAAAGAAGAAAGAGGAGGAAGAAGGTAGGAGGAATGGGCGATTTGATAAAGTTGGTCCGGCCAACCACGCACCACACCCAAACCAGTTAATGAAGGGGAAAGATCATGAGACGCCTCGTCTCGCCCCACCGTGACACTTAACACCGCTTACTCATCCAGTTAGCGTGATTCTAAGTCACGCTGAGAAAATAGGAATGGTGCATTTTCCCTCAGAATGCATGGCAACTTCTCCAAGCGAGGGCCAAACCAAATACTGTCGGTTCTACCGACAGGTTGGCCATGATACTAACGGGTGCCACACTTTAAAAGGGCAAATAGAGGAACTAGTGCGGAGCGGATACTTTGCTCAATTTGTTAAGTATCCAGAGCAGTACCAGCATCAAGGCCTACCCGACAATGTGTGGCTAAAGGAAGAGGACCTCGAGCCGTCCATTTCCAACGCCAAGAAAAGAAGATATGATCAGGCCAGGAAGGAAAGAGACAATAAAACAGAGGAGGAGCTCGCGCAACATAGAAAACACGTTATTCGCTGATGGTTCATCCTTGTTAGATTCATTACAAAAAAAAAAAAAAAAAAAAAAAGCTGATGGTCCGTCTTTGTTAGATTCATTACAAAGAAAAAAATAGAAGGGTGAAGGGAAGAGCTCTATAAAAAAACAAAGACGACCAAATATCAGATTTGATTCCTATTCAAATATCTCCCAAGCCACCTCAGACACTCACGTTGGCTAGGGAGTAGGGGACTGGTGACAGGGTAATTGGTAAACACCCGACTCGAACCACAGGCAGACAAGCGGACGCGGAATTAAACACCACCCGTTATGCTGAGGAGAGAAGTCATTACCAACGGCTCCACTTCGCATTCAAGACTGCCATCATGAAGACCGTTACAACTCGTAGAAGAAGAATCGTTGCACCTGGAGTATAAGTAGAAGCCTGTTGTAGGAGGAGGGGGGACACTTTTGTTTATTACACACAAAGCTGCTGTATTGGCACTAAAACTACTCATTGTACTATCATACTGTAATAATATACTATTATATTCCGGTAACATATTTATCATCAATTATATTTTTTATTTTTATTATTTATTATTTTATTATTTTAATTTATTTTTTTTACGGAACAGTTGATGGGCTACAGTCAGTCAAAACCAACTGCCTGGCAGGCATTCGGTCTCAACTGATTAGGATCCAGTTGGTTTTGGCCGACTGGAATCCAGTCGGTCTTGTTCAACTGAAGATTTGTCGGTCTTGATCAACTGATTTCTAATCAGTCCTTGACCGACTGATTTTTTAATTATTTTTCTGTTGTTATTTTTTTTTATTTTGTTTATGTTTTAATTTGATTATTTTTTGTTTGTTTTTTTAAAGAACGCTTCGAGTTCTTAGTTTTGTGTCTCATCCTACATTGAGCGGTGGTAATACGAGTTGTCGACCTAGTGGTGGGTGTACGAGTTTTCCATTTTGCGATGGGAAAATGAGTCTTCTACCTTATGGTGAGAATATGAGTCTTCTACTACCTAGTGGGTATATGTTTCTTCCACATTGTGGGAATACATGTCTTCCATTGGCTAGTGGGTTTACGTTTGTTCCTTAGAGGCCTGAATGCAGAAATTCGAGAAGAAGTTGAGAGGCAACATTATGTGGAGTATGATGAGCTAGTACAACTAGCCATAAAGGTGGAGCAGTCGTTGCAACGAAAGAAAAATCGATTCCACATGAGTTCTTCCTCATGGAAGAACAAGGAGGGTTCTAAGGAGAAATTCCAGTCAAGGGATGGCAATGGTAAACCAAAGGAGTCTAGAGAACAAAAAGGTAAAAAGGTTATCGAAGGAAACTCTAGGTCGCGTAACATCAAGTGTTTCAAATGTCAAGGAAGAGGCCATATTGCAAAACTTTGTCCAAACAAGGTAAATATGACAATAAAGAAAGGGAGGATTATTACTGTAACACCCCGTAAATTCGTTCAAGCCTTTTCGATCGTTAATTAATTCCTTGGGCAATTTAATTATTTTAATTGGGCTAATTCTTTCAATTTAATAAATATACATACATATATATATATATATATATATATATATATATATATATATATATATATATATATATATATATATATTCTTGAGCCTAATTTAATTATTCTAATCAAGAGCCCAATTAATTGAATTTATTCTTGTAAGGGATTTTATTCAATTTGGATCCTTACAATCTTTGTAATTAAATATTCCTACAAGCCCAAATTCTTGATTGTATATATATATATTATTCTTAAGACATCTTATGGGCTACCTTATTCTAATTCTTATATTTAATTGTAAGGGGTGAATTCATTAGCCCAACTTACTAGTCTTGAAAATATATTTAATTCCTAAAGCCATTATATTATATACTTAAGCCCACTTCATATTAATGTCTTACACCCTAAATATTGTATGTATTCTTAGTATATATTTTGAAGATCAAAAACCCCTAAAGGTTTTCACTCCTTCTCCTCCCTACTCTACACTCTCACGCCATTTTCACCATTCTTGCATCCAAAAATTGATCTTCATTTCCCTACAAGTTTTCAAGTCAAGATTGCTCTTTTATGCTTGTCTAGGATTGGGTAAGTGCATCTAGCTAAGAATCTACCTTGTATTTTGTGGTTTTGTTAGTCTTTTTACATCTTCTTATAAATGTTCTTTTGGGGTTCTTTGGGTAAAAGATGATCATCAAGAAGGTGGGGCTTTGTAAGCTTGCTTGAGGCTTGTTGGAGTAGGAAAAAGCTCTTTGAGGTAACCACTATGTCCATCAAAATCTATTTTCTACACTCCTATTCTATATGATGTTCTTGGTGTTGGAAATCCTGAAAATTCTTTGTGTTTTGCCTATTTTGTTGGATCTATTTGTTGGATTTCATCTTGATCTTTTGCCTAGTGTTGTATGATCATTGATGGTTTGGATTTCCATGTTTTTGGCCCCTAATTTGATGCAATGTGAGTGTATTTTGGTCTGATTTTACTCTCTGGAATTGGAATTATTCGTGTCTGCTGTTGAGTTCTGGAAACTGGGATGGGAATGACCTTGCGGAGGTCCTCGGCGGCACAATGTAATCCGCCGGGGAGTTCCGCAAGGCCAAGGCGGTTTGGTTGAACGGCGAGGGGTGTTCCGTCGAGGAGGACCGCCTCCTTCTTGCAGAGGAGTGCGGCTGTAACGCCCCGAAAATTCCTACTACTCTTTTGAATATTATAAGGGGTTATTTTCTTATTAAATAATTATTTAAATAATTATAAGTATAATTATTTCCTATGGGCTTGGGGTTATATATACTCTTGTATATATAGCTTATTGGTATAATTAATAATAAAAGTCTATAGCCCAATATTTCTATAGTTATGTATATTTCCTACATAATATTATTATTGAGCCCATAATTATATCTATGTTTTATAGACTATGGTTATCCTTGAGCCCACAAATTATATTTACTTAAAGAATATACTAAGCCCATGAATTATTATTTATATTTTATAGACTATGATTAAATGACCCAATCCTTATTATTATTTTAGCCCATTCTAATTGTGGTCTAGCCAAACCCCAAAGAGGAAGCCAAGCACATTACCCTAATTAGAAACCCTACCCTAAATAGATAATATATATGTAGATGGTATATAATGGCGTGACCTTCCCATGTTTCTCCTTTTCGGTCATGAACAAGCAGACAACAATATACCTCCTTTTTCCCATCTCTCTCTTGCAACGTTACACCCTCTCTTTCCATACTCTGCCTACGCTTCTATCTCGTCTCCTTCGTGCAGCGGCCACCAACAACAATGGAGATCTACGACAAGCAGAGTGCTGACTCTCCTCTTCGCGGATGGCGCCGGAAGGTCCAGCTCCAGCGGCTCCGGTGCTACCTTTCCCCTTCAATAGCAACGCAGCTCTCAGCGGCAACAGGAAATCTGGGCGGCAACTCCTCTATATTTCCTTTCGTCGAGATCAGAGCAACAATGGCGGGGTGGCGGGCGTGCGCGATCGACGGCGGAGCTACCGACAATGGCGACCGGCGACGTCGATGGAGTCTTGCGGAGAACTGCGCGGCACAATGTAACCCGTCAATGTGATCAGTGCGCGGCACAATGGTCAATGTGATCCGCAAGGCGGCAGCGGTAGCTTAGGCGGAGGAGGTTGATCCGCCGAGGGAGGCCGTCTCCTTCTTGCGGAGGAGACTGGCGGAAGAGTGAGCTCCGTGAGTGTGTTCCGCATGGCTCCTGGGAATTTGATTCCAGTGAGCAGTTCTTTGTTGTTGTTGTCTGTTGTTGATCCTTTGTTTCTGATTATTGTTGGATTGTTTATTGGGTATTTGATACCATAGCTTGGAGTATTGATTCGTGTCTTTGGTTTCCATTATTGGTATTCTTGATCTATTGATCCTTCGATTCATAATCTGAGAGTTGGTTTGTGTTCATATGTGAGATGAACACTTTGTGTTGGTTGTTTGAGTTGATGTTGGAGTATGGTTGTGATGGTGGTTTTGGTGCTACTACTGACTGTGGACTATTGAGTTACTATTGATGGTGTTACTATTGGGTTACTATTGGTTGTGTTACTATTGGGTTCGCTACCCCTGTGATTGGGTTGATTGTGGTTACTATTGGTTGTGTTACTACGCTACCCCTGTGATTAGGTTGATTACCCCTGTGGTTACTATTGGTTGTGTTACTATTGGGTTCGCTACCCCTGTGATTGGGTTGATTACCCCTGTGGTTACTATTGGTTGTGTTACTATTGGACTTCGGTCCCTGTGAGTGGGGCTCATCACCCCGTTTGACTCGTGACTATTAACTTCTGACTTGTGGTGTGACTTGGTTTGATGGTTGGTTCGGTTTGGTTGGGAGGTTGGTGTTGGGATTCCTTCTTGGTTGGTTTTATGAGTCCCTTGGATTATTCGGTTGATATCTTGTCTTTCCCTTCGAGTTGGATGTTCCCTTTTGGATTGTGTTCAGTTGGTTTCTCATTTATGGTTCGTCATTGCCTTGTGCTTTAGTTATTGGATATTGGCTTTGATTGACTGAGTCTTGGTTATTGATTCGTTCAGCTTATTGTTGTTGAGTATCCGTTTTGAACTATTGAACAGTTCGTTGGTGTTTATATTCTATATGGGTGTGTAAACCTATTTACAAACTTATATGTATATCTATACTTCCTTGCGGGTGTGAATGGTGGTTACTTAGCAGTCTTTTGCTAATGG
>CP025659.1:8075397-8090481 GCA_003576665.1 Ipomoea trifida | reverse complement strand
ATAACAATAGTGGTCATAATAAATGTACATTTTGTGACCATTGAAGTCATTGTGCCCCTCTTTTTATTTCATTTTGTAGCATCTACCCATAAGGGAGTAGACCAGCAGCTTCCTTCGTTCAACTTACTAGAGAAATTTCTGTGCAGAGTTGTGAATGTTCGTCTTCAGGTGAGTTTACTTCACACATGCATTTGGTTATAAATAGCCTTTTCCTATGTTTGAATTAAATGCAAGTACCTCTACTTGTGTTGTAGGTGAACCTGAGACAGATGAGGTGTATGCACAAATAACTTTGTTATTGCTCCACACCATAACATAGATTATTGCCAAAGCTTCTGTCCTCATTGCCTCCATTCTCACCAATCTCATCCCTTTCTTCAGGTGCTTCAATTCTCACTGTGCAGCACTTGTGCAACACTCGTGCGACTCCTGTGCAAAGTTGGCATAACCAAACTATTTTCATCCAAAACAAGATATTATTGAAGTGATGAAGTTTGTTACAGACTAAATGGAGAAGAAGGAAAACTGCAAAGTTTGGAAAAACCGTATCTCTATTTTTTAAACAAAAATATAGATACCCAAGAGTGCACTGCCTGTGCACGGGCGTGCGATGTCTTTTCCTTTTAGGGGAAGTCATTTTCCGCCTCTCATTGCTTCTTCATCTTCAACCTCCGATCATTTCAATTTTCCGAAACCAGTCGGCGAGAACTGGCCAAGACTGGTTTGAAACCAGTCAGTCCGCCACTGACTGGTTTCACTTTTTTTTTTACGTAGTTTTTTACAACTTTTTTTGAAAATCAAACTTCCACATTAATTCCAGTTAGAACAAAACTTTCTTGGTGATCTTCTAACTAATAATTTGGTTTGAGAGTATGTATACTGACATGATACATTAATCCAACACAAAATTAACCTAGTGTATGTGAACCCTCGGCCATGATATAAATGGCCAATCCCAGTCATAACTGTTAGAAATAATTTATTACTAATGTTATTCATATAATAAAGGTTATAATAAAAGTTGTAATTTCATAAGGTACTGAGGGTTATGATTAGTGATGTATAAAGGTGGAATTATCGGGTGATATTCCCTCTTTCTCATTCTGTTAAAATACAATTATTGAAAACAATACTCTTGAGGTTTAGGAAGCAAACACAAATAGTAAGAGTAAGAAAACCATAGTTTTCTGAAAACATAGCAGATATGACAAAAAGGCATAGGAATTCCAAATGGCCTACTACAGTGGTATAGGAATTCCAAATGGCCTACTACAGTGATAAGGAATCCCAAAAGGCTTACTACAGTGATAAAGTTTGTATCTCAGTAACGATACACACAACAAAAATCCAGAATACAAGTTTCTTACTATTTTGTTTTCATAAACTCTTGAGAATATGAAAGTTTTCTAAGTCTCTATATCATCAAGAGGCTACTAAGGTGCCGCACGAGTGTCGCACGAGTGCTGCACCGATTGCGCTGCATGTGCGGAAAAAAGAATGTTCTATAATTGAAGTATTAAAACTAATAAATTATACGGAGTGGAGTACACACAGAAAAAAAATTGATGCATATATGGCATTTGAGTTTGCCACAAAACGCCACATGTTGTCGATGACGTCTGATGTTGGAGCGGTGTTCTACTTTTTTCATTTTCATCTTCCCATGCATGCATATATATATGGCATTCTTGTTCCTAATCTTTGTATATATTCTTCCCTTGCATGTCTTGTTCCTAAAAAATAATTATAAATAATTTCTTTATTATGACAACAAATATTGTATTTAGCATCTTTTCTCCTTAATATTTTAGACAAATACCCAAAAATTATTAATAATTTAATTTTTAAATATTAATTAAAAAAAAAAGAAGCTTTGTTTCCTAAGAAGCCTCAGGCTTCATTATTAAGGAAGCCTGAGGCTTCTATAACTTCTCCTGCCATTTTAAGGAGGCCTCAGGCTTATATATATGGCATTCGATCTTGTTCCATTTCCATCTCCCCGTGCACCTTAGTATTCATTCATTCTAATCATAGTTCACCATTTCCAGTCTCTGCTTCATCTATTCACATTGTAATATAGCGACATCGGAAGTCATCCAATTTTCAGCAATTGTCCACACCGCATCAGGTTTTCAGTGTATCTATCTAATTGGTAATTAATTAGCTCCTATATATATAGCTCAGGGTTTCGTTTATCAAATTAAATATATTAATTGCTGTCTTTATTAATTCTATGCTGAACATACTATAAAACTACATTTTTTAGCTACATTACCAAATACAATATATATATCTTTTCCATTACACTACATATTGCAAACACTCTGTTGTAACTGCTTCATATTGGAGGATGATGAATCGAAGCAGCCTGAGTAGTATATATGTATAGCAGTTAGGCTGTTTAGTTTGTTATAGGGACTTTCTTGTCCTTTTACATCTTTAGTCGGTTATAACCTCTTGTATATAAACCCACCCTCACCTTCTGCTGTAATCATCAATTCAGTTTTACTTGCTCACTAAATGATAGTTGATTCACCTTTCTTCTTCAATCCAAACTGCTCGTAAAACTCGTCACTTCAACCCAGGCCTATATATTGTAAGCAGTTACTTGCCCTTGTAATGACTTCACAATACTGAAAACACTTTTCCTCACTTTATCGTTTCCTTCTTCACTGTTAATGTGAACCGGCTCCATCAAAACACTTTACCGAATCATACTGCTTTGCTCTTTGGCAGGCAGCGCATGCCGGTGCAGCACTCGTGCGACTCCTGTGCAAAGTTGGCATAACCAAACTATTTTCATCCAAAACAAGATATTATTGAAGTGATGAAGTTTGTTACAGACTAAATGGAGAAGAAGGAAAACTGCAAAGTTTGGAAAAACCGTATCTCTATTTTTAAACAAAAATATAGATACCACGTAGGTTTTTATCAATTTTTTATTTTTTATTAAAAAAAAAAAAAAAGCTGAAGAAGATATACGGCGTGGGTTTTTTGTAAAAGCTGACGTCATATGTCATTTTGAAAAAATAATAAAGATATTTGGCGTCGGTTTTTCCAAAAAACCGACGCCTTATGTTGTTATTTTAAAAAACATATAGACACGACTTGACTTGCTAGCCTGCTGTTGTACGTACTGAATATCTAATAATAATAATAACAACGTACGTAAAAAAGACGATCGGAGAGTTACTGATGGAGGGAGGTCACGCAGCTCACGCCGGATGGTCCTCACGCACTAGTCTATGCAGGAGATATGCTCAACCAGGCCGGAGATCTGTGACGTGAGAGTGAGAGCAAGTAAGGAGCTCAGGGAGAAGGTTACTAGAGCATTGTGGTGGCTATGGAAGAAAACAGAATGATGGAATGATTGATCTTATTCAACAGAAAGAAGATACAAAGTATATATAGAGGGTGCTAGTGGCGGTAAAGGTGGTTGCAACTGCCTATTGTATTGAATGGACTAAACTATCCTTCTATACATGCTAATCATCTGGAGGGAGGTCACGCTATTGGTGGAGGAGCTTGATATGTACTTACTGATTGCATGCGCTTCGGAGATGAAAATGGAAAAAGATAGAGAAAAGTGTCAGAGAGTATGGAGTGATGTGACTGGAAGCAGAGAGCTAGGTGAGAGTGATGGTCGAAGATGGCATTGAAAAGAAGTAAAATGGTGATCGATTCAGTTTATTGTTTGATGAGGATGGCAGTACAGATTATATAGAGATTACACATGGCGCCAAGAGTTTGTTACAACAAACTCATATATGGATTTTACTACTCTGCCCTCTACTGAATATACACGCTAATATGAAGCGAAGGTTGAGCGAGAAAGGAAGAAAGTGAATTTGTTTCATTTACCAGAATCTGTTACAGCAAGGTACAAGATGAAAGCTCTAGCTTATATATACATGGAAGAAGGTATGGTTACAGCAGAGATAAAAGGACTCTATCTCTCTCTCTCTATACCTACATTCCATGCGTATATATACATTCCAATATTTTGTTTCTCTCTCTCCCTTATTCTTCATTCCAATACAAAGTGATAGATCGAGCTATGACTCCCGTATGTGTGTGTGTTATTACTTCATGCGGCACTAGATTTTTGTTTAAATTTTAATTTTAAATTCTCCAAATAAATTAATCTTATTCATATTGGTTGGATTTTAGCTTTTAATTTATTTTTTTAATATAAAAATAAAATTAAAAACTCAATTTTCTAAAAGAATTTGCATTGCTTTTGTATTTTACTTGGTATGGAATGCATTGTCAACACAACATTCTTCTTTTATTATGCTATCACGGTTAACACTTTAAAAGCTTCATGGCGAGGAATTGACAAGTACCACATAAAGATCGATAACACCTATATATATGTATGTTTAATTTAATACAATAATAATCAAACCCAGCTGGAACTAGGGTTGAGCATCGATCAGTTTTCAGTTAATAACCGAAATAACCAAAAAAATGTTAATTCCCCTAACCGATCGAAATAACAGAAGTCATTCTCATAACCGAACCGACTGAAAACCGAAATTTTCGATCGGTTATGGTCGGTTATTTTTAACCGAACTTATTTACCTAGAAGGCTATAATTTCTTAAAAAAATTAGAATAGACATCGCACGCCCGTGCAACACTCGTGCGTCGCCTGTGCAAAGTTGGTATCTCTCTTTGAAGGTGGCATAGCTTTGAGGAAATTATAACCTTGACGGCGT
This sequence comes from Ipomoea trifida, assembly GCA_003576665.1. Taxonomy (NCBI): domain Eukaryota; kingdom Viridiplantae; phylum Streptophyta; class Magnoliopsida; order Solanales; family Convolvulaceae; genus Ipomoea; species Ipomoea trifida. Next base: position 8,085,761 of record CP025659.1, on the reverse strand, counting down.
AAAGATCGATAACATCTATATGTGTTGATGAGAGATATGTGACAAGTGTGATAAGGGAGCAAAGTGAACAACTCATATTCTGTATGTATATTTCTGATATTACAGAAAGGAGGAAGATGACGGATATATATACTACACATACTGCAAGCTAAAGTTGGTTATAACAACCCAAGAAAATGTTTCAAAAAAAACAACCCAAGAAAAGGGACTTTACAAAAACACCCTTGTCAACTATCATCTCCCAATAATATATATGTATGTTTATTCATATTACTATAACAATCAAACGTTGGATCACTTCAATTACGTACCTCAAAGCTACTCCACCTTCTCACAAAGATACATGGTCAATTCCAAGTACTGGGGTGGGCCCAAAACAATTCTTGGGTTAGGAAGATCATATGGGGGAAGTACGAGATTATTTTTGTTTTTTTTTTTTTTCCTTTTGTGTAGTGTTAATTTCAATTTGGGTTTTTGTTAGGAATTAAAGCTATTTGATCTTCGAGTTTTGTGTTGTTTTGTGAAGTGCTTGCTGCGTGGTTTCGGTTGAAGTATCCACACATAGCAATGGGTGCCTTAGCTTCATGAGCAGCCTTTCTCTACTTTTACGACATCACACCACAAAATGGATACTTTGACATAGTGTCTAAAGATTTTAGAGTAGGATGCTAATTTTTTATTTTTTATTACAGAGCGTTTGGTTGGAGGAGGAAATTAAGAGGAAAAAAATTGTAATTTTCTGGAAAATTATAAGATGGGGTAAAGTAGGAATTCAAATTATAAGGGGGTAATATATATACGGAGTAATTGCTTGTAATAAAAAGGATGAAAGTGGTATAAAGACTAAAATGCCATCATGTAATAATAATAATAATAATAATAATAATATTACAGAGTAATAATAATAATAATAATAATAATAATAATAATAATAATAATATTACAGAGTAATAATACGACTAATAATAAAGTCCAAAAAAAAATAATTTTCTTCTTTTCCCCTTTCCTTTCTATGCTGAATTCGAATTTGGGGTGGGGGTGGGGAGGTATGAATTCGAATTCCACAATAAGTTCCCTCCAACGAAACAATATAACTTTTGCGATTAAAGAATTAGGCTACAATCTACTAAACATGCCTTTATATCATATCATATAATGAGTTCAGCATCCCGTTATCAAAACGTAATGCTGTAAACTAGTTAAATTATATCTTTTGATGTAGTGATAAGCACAATTTTAATTTTCTGAATGTTGGTTGCAGGGCGTGAGTGAGAATTGTTTTCAAACTATAAGAGTATCATGCATGGTCCGCTATTGACCAGGCTGCAAACCAGCCAAGCGGCCTCGACAAGCTTAGGGGCCAGTTCAAACTTTGCCAGTAAATACTACTATAATTATCCTCCTCCTCAAGATCGGCATATTTATATATACTTTTACCCCAGCTTTCTTCAAATTAAAGCTAAGCTAGCTTTAATTTCATGGTGTACGTGCATTGATGAATATGGACTTCACCTCGGCGGAGGAGCTAAAGAATCACTTGTTTGATATGTATACTTATGCCGCTCAATATGACTATCCGCCGGAATATCCGATCCGGTGAAGAAGATTTGCGGTGGCATAGATGGCGCGCCCCATACTCTTGACCGGATATATGCCGGTTTCGTCTCCTATAATGAGACTTGCAAGCTAGCTTCCACCGTAAGCATGCCGGCGTCATCCGGAGGGGATGATATGACAGGATGGGGATGGCAAGTAATTAAGTAAACCTGCAGTTATTACCCGATGATTTACATTGTGTAAACTCCGCTTAGGTAAATCAAGTTAGAATTGGTTCAAATCAACAATGCTAATAGGTCGCTCTTAATGGGAGTCAAACTTTAGGAGTCGAACTTAGAACTTTGAAATTATGGAATTAACAGTCTAACTAATTTTGGTGGGGTTGCCTCTGTGATCTACTTCTTTGGGAGTCGAACTTAGAAATTTGTGATTATGGAATTAACAGTCTAACTAATTTTGGTGGGGTTGCCTCTATGATCTACTTCTTAGTTTTAGGGAAGCTAAGATTAATTATGTAATGAGAAATTAAAGATTTTGGTGTGTAGACGTGTAGTAAAATGGTATTTCCGATTGGGCAAGGCGACAACTCCATGTTCATTCCAATTCCTCTCGACCTGCAGTATTTTTCCCAGACCTGCATTAATACCTATGGCGTACTACCTCGACCACACTGGTCACAACCTATTACGGAGGTACGTATGTTCTTTAACTATTTTTCCTCAAAAATGCTTTATTGTCTTGACTTTCGTTGGGTGTTGTCATGTCTAAGAAAAAATATGTTATAAATGAAATCACTTTTTTTTTTTTTTTTTCATTTCAAAATTTTGTTCATATATATAGCTTTAATTTATATACAATTTAATATTATTACATGTCAACTTAAAATTGCGGGATATTAAATTAATTCTAAAGGACTTTGGTAGCACCATCATTTTTTCCAATGGACTAAAAGACCCATATAGCGTTGGAGGGTAACATAAAATGACTCCCTTTTTCTTTATTAAATAAAATGTACCAACCTTCATATCTTACATCATTTATTTTAATTTGCTTTCTTGTCTATACCCAAGAGGGTATGTTGATCAACGGACACAATTATAGTGTGGATTGGTATTAGTACGTGTTTTTTTGCCCTGAATAAAACTATGTATATATGTTCTTTTAATTGCTGTATTGGATACTGTCAAATTCTTGTCCTCACAATACTCTAGTCAAAAGGCCACAAATTGATCTCTCTCTATCACATATAAGCAAATGAAAATAAACCATGAATAAAAAGTGAGGATTGATTATAACTACTCCTTTTAGTTAAAAAACAAATCACGGGATCAATTTAATAATTAATGCGAACTTTCTAGTTTGCAATATTTGTATCTAAGATGATCAAATGGTTAAAAATTAAGAAAAAAATGCATAAACATTTATGTAATTATGATTGTGCAGTTGAAAATATTTGATAGTGCATTTGAAAAGCTTGACAATGCTGATGAAAATATATTTTGGTTTTGAGTACGTGTTGTAGGCGCTCATGTTCTAGACTTATTTAGGAATTATGCAACAGCTCCAAGTTGGTTAACCGAGCAACGGGATAAGGAGGTTATGATAATACACGGTTGGACAAACAAGTACTATGATGATCTTCAAACCCTCAAGAAATAGAAGACAACGTTATTTGAAGGAATTATATATAAAAACCGATGCTACATTTATAAATAAATAAAAAAAAAATAAGGATTTTTGTAAGGTGTCATATGGCATGGCACAATAGAAATTCCCATGAAATAAAAGTGTATCCTTCCGTACTTCTTAGCATGTAAATTCAGTTGTGAATGGTTTGGATCATGTATGTTGTCCATTTTCTTAGTTCCACTTTATTTTTTTTTCTTTGCCTTATTTGTTGATTTTTTTTTAGTAATATTAACTCTATTACAATGTGAGAGTGCAATCAGGTGCCATTAGACCAGTTTTTTTGCGCTTTATTTGTTGATTAATTATCTTATAATGCTAAATCTTCCTTGCATTTATATACAAGTAGGATTGATAACACTATTGTGACTATGCTGACGTTTGATTGGGTACAACCTACTATTGGATTTAATAAACATTAAATTCTTGTTAAAAAAACATTAAATTTAAAGACGATACTAATGCAATTTTTTTACTTTTCACATTCTCACTAATGATGAATCTAATATATTAAATTTATGAACCCAATTTTGTACTTGTTCATCTCAACAAGAAGTTAATTATATTTTTACATTATTATCCTTAAATTTAGTGTTTACTAAATGGATATTTAACTGTGTGAGCATAAATATAATATAATATGTGCAGTCCAACTATTAGTTTAGGCTTTTGTTGAGAGGAGCACATGCTTTAATTTGATATCTGAACCACTCAAAGGGTCATGGGTTCAAATCTACACGTGTAGCTTGGAATCCACCGCAGTCCAACTAGCAAATTGAAAATCAAAGATGAAAATTGATAAATGTCAATAGTCAATGAATGAGCTTCATTCTACCGGCGACCATATCTTCTGACTGTATGGAAAGAAGTTGTCTTGTATGTGTTAGGACTTTAAAAGTAGTATATATGTGTTAGGGCTTTAAAAGTATATAATGAAAGAAGTTGTCTTGTATGTGTTAGGGCTTTAAAAGTAGTATATATGCGTTAGGGCTTTAAAAGTATATAATGCAAAAATCAGATGGGAGAGATTGGTGCAAAAATGTGAAAAAGGGACTTCAGTCTAACCTTGAGGATGATGTCTGTTTGAACTGATCAGACGGGAGCCTGAAGCAACCGAAGTTGCACTTGTATCAAGACACGAGAGATCCTGTGGCTTGAGGAACATAACTCAAGTCTAGCTATCAATTTCAAGCAGTACTTTTGAACAACTTCAATGGATATTGGGAGGTGATGTTGTTGTATAAATGTTACGTTCTATGTTCGTTGTACTTAATCATGCTAATAAATTAATATTGATCTGGGCTTGTCACACTTATTTTCTGCACTTTATTTACTTTGCATGATCATGGACAAGAACTCTAGTCTCCTAGTAAAATCTTGACAGTTAATTCATAGTAATTTGATACATATATAACACACTAGAATATAGTTTCAGACATCACAACTTGAGATTTCTATTTTTGGCCATATATGGGTTATACCACAGACCCCGAGCAAGTAACCCCATAACAAAAGCCACACTCTGGTTACGCACCTAGGGATGCTAGGTGACCCCCGAGTGAAAGATGGTCCTAAAAGTGATTTATCAATAAATAAAGATTCTAAAGATAAATTATTTAGAAGATTTTCGGAAGCATTTTACACAAGATATTTGTCAAAATACTCAAATATAGAGAAGTGTGATCGAGATTGGTAAAGTCTAATTTAAGATATTGAACAGGACCTCAGTTTTTATTGGAACGGTCCTACCCCCGACCACGCATGCACCTGTTCGTATGCTTCCATGACTCCCACATACATGATAAAATATGATAACCTACAAGTAACAGAAGAAAGCAAATGTAAACTCGAGACCACCTGTCTCCAACTCGTCAAGAAATTCCGAAGACCATTATATGGTAAGCTTCATTGTGAAAAAAAAACAATTAATTAACATTAGCATTGTCATGGCCGATGCCCTAAAACATACCCTAACATTCTTTTGTTTGATTAATTTGTAGTATATATGATTTGATAACTTATTGATGGGTAAATACCCCAAGGGACTACTGTAGAAATACAATGTGTATAGTTCGTGTATTATTGTATCCCTAAAAGATCGGGTGTCCCTTAGAAATTGTTAAGGGACAAGTGACCTTTGGGGAATATTATATTCCTGAAGGGTCAGGTCCTATTTCTATATAAAGGACCTGACCCTCCTGTTAATGGCATTCTGAATCCATTCATCCTTGAGCCCGTTCTCGGAAGGAAGCCATGGCTTCCTTTCCTTTCCCCCTCTCCCTACATTCATGCATACACACTTCATACACTACATCATACACAATCAAACATACGTGGTGTAAATTCGTACCACCGTTTACATTTACACCATCATTGGCGCCGTCTGTGGGGAATGCTACGAAATGCCGTGTTCCTCTAATCAACAGGATGATACTCACCATCCTGCTCACCATCATCATCGACACCAACAAGCACACAACACCATGCGCTGTTTTGATCCATTTTTCCGGACTTTCGACGCATCGAAAGTAGCAGTCGACGCGTCGAAAAACCCTCAAAATGAGGCAGAATACATGCGCGAAGAAAGAAGAAGAAGAAGCAACATCATATGCACTGCCACTATCGACCGCCGCACCGCCATCATCGGTTCCGGTACCAAGCCGTCCTCGGACCACTACGACTGCCGTCGCCGCTGCAGGCTGCCGCGTCGCCATGACCGTCGGTGTCCAAACTAAATAGGTGTCGCCAGAGGTAATCACCATCCAGACAAAGGCACCAGAAACGGACACCCAAAAGTAGCTTCAAGGATTGCAGGCAAGGTCCGGGATTCCAAAGCTTTCATTTACTTTTTGAAAGAGTCGCCAACCACCGCCGGAGCTCAACCACCGCTATCGCCAACAACCTCCAGCCGAAACCGCCGCCACGACCTCTACCTCCGCTGCTGCCATTGCCGAAGAAGTGCTCCACCATGTCGCCACACCACCAGCTACGGCCTACGGCTCCAGCTCCACCTTTTCTTTTCGGATGGCCATAAAATTGCCTAACGTTTTCCAGCTAGCTCCATCCCAGCCACGTTGTGCACCCGGTCGTCGTTAGTGGCGGAGGTGTCAAAGGGGAGTGAGTTCAAGGACTAGAGAGTGGAGAGACAACGACGGGTCGGCGTTCACACCGATCGCCTGACTTTCTTCATCAACTGCTCTGGTGCTGCATGGTTTTACCCTCCAGTTTATTCACTGACCTTCCATTATGGGGGTTGCAGGTCGAGAACCGCAGACCAAGGAAGAAATCAAGGGAAATACTACGAAATACTGGCCATCACCACCAGATTCCACCATCATTATCCATCCAGCTTTTCATATAATATTATGTTATATATGTGTTATAACATTATTAAAAAAAAAAAAGGAAATATAGGTAGCAGCCTTTCGGCTGCTACCATACCTTACACATATATAATATACATATATACATATATAATATATAAGATGGGGAACATGTCCCCCACCAATATATTATAATATAATATTAATTATATGTAGGTGTCCTAAACATTTTGGGAATATTTGGTCTCAACATGTTTATACGGAGATCATTGGAGGCCAGGAAGATCAAGAATCGAGCAAAATTAAAGTTGGAAATGCTACAACAATTACTTGGGAAGTCAACTCAAATGTGCTACGATCAGAACTACAATACCCCTAAAGTTGGCTAGGAATTGAATTCTGTAGCAAAAGATGTAAATTGTAGTATAAGATCATTGTACCAAAACATATATAAATATATTTTTTATTGGGTAGCACGGCTGCTAGCCTGCTACCCTGTGTGTAGTTCATAAAGTGGGGGACTTTGTCCCCCAACCCCTTCGAAAAAAAAAAGAAAAAAAAAGCACCGGCTCTTCCGTTTGGGGTTTGATCGACCTGCACGGATATGTCCGGTTCGGTTTGGGGTTTGATCAACCTGCACAGATTTATTAAAAAAAAAAAAAACACTTTCGTTTGGGGTTTTGTTCAACCTGCACGAATTTTTCGTTTGGGGTTGACCTTAGTAAATTTGTCCGGCTGAGTGTGCCCATGCCTTGTCATGGCACTAAATTTTATCCTGCTTCTTAGCGATGCCGCTTTTCAGCAATGACTTTATCCCGCTTCTTAGCGATGCCGCTTTTCAGCGATGATTTTATACCGCTTCTTAGCGATGCCGCTTTTCAGCGATGATTTTGTGACATCCCAACCTCACACAGGCTGAGATAGCTAAAACTTAACATAAAAGCTGCCAATCTCAACCAACAAACCAAACATAGCGGAAGCGAATTTAAAACCTAAGGGGCGTCATGCCACATCTAGGTATAAGCACAGCCTAGATGCACAGGCTAAACATAAGAATCAAACTAAGCGGTATAAACGATTATCCTCAAATTACGTTTAACAATCTTCAAACACTAGTCAAGGGTATATAAAGTCTCAAATGGCTCACAGGCCAAAGCACAAATCTACAAGCATAACCACTATCTAAGCCTCCTCATACGGGTGTATCTCTATCGCGCTCACGCATAGGCTTTAAGGCGAACCTGGAAAACACACAAGGAACCATTAGCAAAAGACTGCTAAGTAACCACCATTCACACCCGCAAGGAAGTATATATATATATAAGCTTGTAAATAGGTTTACACACCCATATAGAATATAAACACCAACGAACTGTTCAATAGTTCAAATCGGATACTCAACAATGATAAACTGAACGAATCACGAACCAAGACTCAGTCAATCAAAGTCAATACTCAATAACGAGAGTACAATACAACGAATCCATAACGAGATACCAACTGAACAACAATCATACAGAATCCAGCCAATCATAACCAAGAATAACAAGGTATCAACCGAATAGCATAAAGAACTCACGAAACCAACCAATCAAGAAAGAATCCCAACTCCAACCTCCGAACCCTCATACCAACCATCATACCAAGTCAAACCCATAGTCAGAAGTCAGAAGTCACGAGTCAAACAGGGGTGATGAGCCCAATCACAGGGACCGAAGTCCAATCACAGGGACCGTAGTCCAATCACAGGGACCGACAGTCCAATCACACGGACCGAAGTCCAATCACAGGGGTAATCAACCCAATCACAGGGACCGAAGTCCAAAGTCAGAAGTCAATAGTAACCAAGCCAGATAACTGGTACACAGGGACCGAAGTCCAAGGTCAATAGTAGCACAGTCAATAGTAACCCAACGTCCTCCAACAATACCAACAGAATCACCATCACAACCTCATACTCAACTCAACCCAAGAACCATCACTCAGAGTGCTCATCTCAGATATGAACACCAACCAACTCCCAAATAATAGGCTCATACAAAGGACCAAGAGGTACGAATAAATACTCAGAATCAAGATGCAAATATCCAATAGAATACTCCAACAAACTTCAGAACAAGGAAGGAAATAAACAACGGATCACTCACTTCTACCAAACACTACCCTTACTCTCACAGAATACCCCAACGGTTACATTATCCCGCCAGAGCACCCTGCAAGAGCAATTCTCACACACCAAATCAGACTCAACTCAGAATACAAAGAAAGGTTCCAGAATACAAAGATCAGATCACAATACACCAACATTCCATCCAACAGAGGTCAAATAACATGGAAATCCAACCAACGAATAATCATAACAACACTAAGCAAAGGATCAAGACACAAGTCCAAGAATCCGATAAACGCAGTCAATAATAGGCTAATAATCAAGGAATTTCAGGATTTCCAAATCACCAACTAAAATCATATAGAGTGAGTGTAAAAATAGATTTGATGGACATGGATGGTTACCTTTGAAGCGTAATTAAATCCAAAAAGCGCATTTAATCCAAAGCAACGTCAAACTCAAAGCCCCGTTCATACTCACGAACATGAAGATCATTATAATCTAATACCATTACTAAGACTATTAATAACGATACTAACATTCCTATTGATCCATTATAACCTATAATCCTATAATCCATGCTCAAGGCTAACATAATGTAACCATAAGAATTATGCTAATCCAATTACTAACTAATATCAAAACAAGGATACGACCACTAAAACAATTCTAAACTTAATCTATGATTATTATAACTAATACTAACTATAAGCTTAACTAATAAACCAAGGATATTACCTAAAAAGGAACCAGCTTGCTCGCTCGCGCCTCCAGGGTTCGAACCCGCGCCCTTCAACTCCACACCACGCACCACACCGCTACACCACTTTGATTCTTGTGTTTTGTTGCGTAACCACTGACTTAGTATCTTTAGAAAAACTCCCGACCCTCACCATACTCAAACGAGGGAGAGGAAGTTGCCGACGGGGAGAGCTGGCCTTCGTCGTCGAAATAAGTAGTTCAATAACCCATCCCATCCAGCGCCCTCAGCATTATCTTCTTCTTCCTTGCCTGCTCCTGGGACTGTCGCTACTGCCGCAGCATCCACTCCTTACTCTTATTCATCTCGATCTTTCAACCTTTGAGTTTCATTTTAATTTGTCCTTCCATGTCCTCCGGCCTATACATCCAAATCCTCGTTAGTCGTTACTGTAGTCATCCTAGCCTCCACCACCACCTCAGTAGTTGGAGCAACCATTTCAACCTCCTTGAGAGGAGCACCCCATATCATCATCTGATCTTCATAGTCCTAGCAACGTAACCTCTAAACCCAATAACACAATTGGGATTCAACAACGTAACCAAACTGAGATCGAACTGGGATATTTTGTTAGACTCGATCATTTATTTCACACAATTAAGCATATATTTCTTTTTCTTTAATTAATTTTCAGGATGCTTAGCTTTTGGAATTTGGATTGATATTGACATTAAATCAAATTTACCTTTATGACATGAAGAATATAACTCCGAGTGTCGGGGTCGCAGACCTTAAGGTAAGTCTCACCTACCCTGAAACAGCCTACGAGAGGAACGAGTTAGAAGTTGCAACCTTCAAAACAAAGAAGATCAAGTCAAGTAGAAAGGAAGACTGACGCTTAAGATCCCCGAAGATAAGAAGAAACGCCAGTAAGCAAGTAGGGTATGGCTCCGTGAAAGGTCGTGGGTTGCAGACCTTAAGGTAGTCC
>CP025659.1:8031676-8075372 GCA_003576665.1 Ipomoea trifida | reverse complement strand
CGAGTTATAGTTCATCATGCAACGTTAACTCGAGTTAGCTCGCATGAGACTCTTCATCACTAATCCCGAAAGCTCCTGTTGGCGTGCTTTAACTCTTGCTTCTGACGAACGCGAGTATAGATAACTCTTCCTTAGAATACCCGAGGATTAAGCTAGCCTTTAGGTTCACTTCCGTTGGTCTTGATCTTTTGACGATTTGATCTTCTACTAGCTTGTCTCGCTATTCCTTAATCCTTTCTTGCCATCGTTCCTTCGAGTATTTGCACGAGACTCCTCATGGCCGAAAACTCTTTGTGTTTAACTCTTTCTTGACGCGTCAGCACCCGCTATTGTCGTTCCCTCAAGGCCGAGGGTCTTCGAGTCTTCAGTCTTCGAGCTCCAGTTGCTTTCTTCATCTTGTGTCGAACTTCAGCTGCACGAACGTTCTTCAAGTCTTGAGGTTAACGAAGATCTTGCAACGATGCTTCACGCGCGAAGACGCCATTCCCGAAGAACGTAGACCGTTGTCGTTGACTCCAAGTCGTGAGTAGATTAGTCTTCTTTGACGAGCCGCCCGATCTTCTGTTGCTTCGACGCATACGGAGCTATCCATCGCCTTGTACCAACTAACTACTCATTCCTATTCTAAGGCAGGCTCCTAACAAAACTAAAACGAAGCAACGTAACTAAAAGCGATTAAGACTTACCCGAGAAGACGAGCCGCAAGCTGCAAAACAACAAGATTAACAAAGCACATATAATATAAACAGATAAGGCGCGTCCTCACCGCGATTCCTAGAATTCACACATCCTAGGATTCTCAAACTCCTTAATTGCTACTGATCAAGTCCTAGAGTCTCAAAAGTTCAACCCTAGGATCTCTACTCAGACCTCAACACAGGCTCTGATACCAACTGTGACACCCCAACCTCACACAGGCTGAGATAGCTAAAACTTAACATAAAAGCTGCCAATCTCAACCAACAAACCAAACATAGCGGAAGCGAATTTAAAACCTAAGGGCGTCATGCCACATCTAGGTATATCACAGCCTAGATGCACAGGCTAAACATAAAACGAACTAAACTGTCATATCATATAACTGAATCGAAGTATACAACATCTCAAGTGGCACACAGGCCAAAGCATAAATCTAAAACATAACCACTATCTAAACCTCCTCATACGGGTGTATCTCTATCGCGCTCACGCAAAGACTTTAAGGCCAACCTGGAAAACACACGAAGAACCATTAGCAAAAGACTGCTAAGTAACCACCATTCACACCCGCAAGGAAGTATAGATATACATATAAGTTGTAAATAGGTTTACACACCCATATAGAATATAAACACCAACGAACTGTACAACAGTGCAAATCGATACTCAACAAGGATAAACTGAACGAATCACAAACCAAGACTCAATCAAATAAATCCAATTCTCAACAACAAAGGCATAAGGCAATAACGAATCATAAATGAGATACCAACTGAACACAAATCAAGGAAACATCCCAATTCAAGAGAATGACAAGGTATCAACCGAACACTCCAAAGAACTCATAAGAACCAACAAAGAAGGACATCCCAACACCAACCTCCCAACCAAACCGAGCCAACCATCAAGCCAAGTCACACCACAAGTCAGAAGTCAATAGTCACGAGTCAAACGGGGTGATGAGTCCCACTCACAGAGACCGAAGTCCAATAGTAACCAATAGTAACCACAGGGGTAATCAACCCAAATCACAGGGGTAGCGAACCCAATAGTAACACAATAGTAGCACAACCAATAGTAACCAATAGTCCACAATAGGAGCACAATAGTAACACAATAGTCCACAACCAATAGTAACCAATAGTAACCAATAGAGCACAAAGGTCCACAATAGTAACATAGTGGTCCACCACCACAACCATACTCCAACACCAACTCAACCAACCAAGACGTGGGTTCATCTCAAATATGAACACCAACCAACTCCCAGATTATGAATCACAAGATCAATAGACCAAAGACACCAAAAGTGGAAACCAAAGGCATGAATCAATACTCCAAACTAAGGCATCAAATGCTCAATGAATGACATGAATAAATACTCCAAAGACATGGTAAAATACCCAACAAAACAATCCAACAATGATCTGAAACAAGGGACCAACAACAGACAACAACAACAGAAACAGTTTACTGGAAGCAGATTCCCAGCAAAGCGTGCGGATCACCTCAACGGAGCTCACACCTCCGCCGACCTCCTCCGCAAAGAGGAGACGGTCCCCCTCAACGGGCCTCTCCCCTCCGCCCAACACATCCGTTGCCACCTTGCGGATCGCCCTAGCGGGTTACATTATACCGTTCGGGTCTTCCGCAAGGCCAAACCCATCCCAGATTCCAGAGACCAACAACAGACATGAACAACACCATTTCCAGAATACAAAATCAGACCAAATACACTCACATTTCATCCAATTTAGAGTCCAAGAATAAGGAAATCCATAACATCATTGATCATACAACACAAGACAAAGATCAAGATGAAATCCAACAAGAAACATCCAAGAAATAGGCTATACAACAATAATTTTCAGGATTTCCAACACCAAGATCAATACATATAGAATAGGTGAATAAAATAGTTTTGATGGACATGGATGGTTACCTTTGAAGCGTACTTAATCCCAAAAGCGTTTTAATCCAAAGCAACGTCAATCCTAAGCTCATAAGCTAGGTCCATAACCGTGGACCTGAAGAATTAATATAACCTAACACCATCACTAACTATTAATAGCAAGGGTAATAATAATCCTAGTTGGTCCATTATAACCTATAATAATCCTATAGTCCATGCTCAAAGCTAATATAATGTGACCATAAGAATTATACTAATCCAATTACTAACTAATATCAAAACAAGGATACGACCACTAAAACAATTATAAACTTAATCTATGATTACTATAACTAATACTAGCTATAAGCTTAACTAATAAACCAAGGATATTACCTAAAAAGGAACCAGCCTGTTCGCTCGCGCCTCCAGGGTCCGAACCCGCGCCCTTCAACTCCACACCCACGCACCACGCCGTTACACCACTTTGATTCTTGTGCTTTGTTGCGTAACCACTGACTTAGTATCTTCAGATAAACTCCCGGCCCTCACCATACTCAAACGAGGGAGAGGAAGCTGTCGACGGGGAGAGCTAGCCTTCGTCGTCGAATTCGTCCACCATCCATAGCCGCAAAGCCCATCATCGCCGTTGCTTGAAGAACGCTGGAGGAGGAGAGCTCCTGCCGTCTAACGCCGCTGCACTGCGAAGGAGAGAGAGAGACCAAGGCCTCCTGGTGTCGTGGTCGTCAGCCGAACGGAGGAGGACGACGGGGAGGTCTGTGCCGCTGAACCACGCCGTTGAGAGCTCGCCATCGACGTCCTCGGCTCACACCGGATGGAGACAGAAACTGCCGCTCCGATCTGCTCCTGTCGTTGCTACGTTGTGGAGAAACCAGAGAAGGAGAAGCCGCCGTCGGGAATGGGAGTCGCCGGCCTGAGCCCTCCACCGTTGTCGCCGTGATCCTCCTCTGTTGCTCGATGCGCGTTGGCCGGAGGGAAGGTAGCGTCGGAAGGGAGCCCTTGGCCGGGGTTGTTCATTGTTGCGGTCGGCTGGAGGACTTCTCTGCTTCACCCTTCCATGGCTGCTGGAGCTTCACTTTGCTGCCGATGTTGACGCCATACTCCACTGGAACGGGAATACGAAGGAGAAGGAATAGGAAGGTTAGGGGCAGAGGTGAGCATTAGGTTACTAAATTTGGAAGCTACCATTTAGGGTAGGTTTCCTATTTGGGTTTGGGCTAGACATTGGATCATTGAATTGGGTTGGATCATTAACCATGGTCTATAACTTATAATATATATATATGATCATAACTATGGACTTATAATATAGTTCTTAAGAATATAATTCATGTGGGCTTCAATAACATTGTTTAGGTAAGAAATATATATTATATAACTTAGAGATTTTGGCTATAGACTTCTTATTATTATCATATAATAAACTATATATTTCATATATTTACCCTACGTTTACTCCATTATATTTTGCTATTTTGCTTCCATAAACTCTTGAAATTATGGAAGTTTTCTAAGTCAGGCTACTAAAGTGCACACAGATCAGAGAGGTGAATTATTCAATAAGGAGTTCAGTTTTCAAATTTGCCAAAAGGGTTCAAGTAAGCTTTGCTAACTTTCTAATTATATTGATTAATTTCCCATACAGAATAGCATGTAAATTAGAATTTATTATGATTTATGACAGTGCTATTACTTTGTGTTTAACAATAACAAACTATCGTAACCAAATTATTATTACTAGTATTTGTCCGTGCGATGCACGGATTAAATATTTAAAATATTTGAATTTTTTATATTGTATTATTAAAAATTATTAACGTTAATAAATTTAATATATATATAAATAAACGAAATATGAGATTTAATTCAAAATAAGAAATTTAATTGACAATGTATATAATCTAATATATTTAAATTAGTATGTCTATATAGTCTATATATATTATTTAGTAAATTAGTTCGTTAGACCTAGTACAAATTATATTTTAATAACCAGCTTGGTTGGCGTGAGTGGCTCGACACTCTTGTCCCTTAAGAGGAGGTCAGGAGTTCGATCCCCCCTTGTACGAAGAAACCAATTTGTCGGCCCGGTGCGAGCGGGGATTAGTTCAATTGTTGAATCTCCTACTCTTCGTGGAATCGTTTCTTCGTCTCCGGTTGTCTCCCGGTAAGTGCTGCACCGGCATGCGCTGCCTGTGCGGAAAAAAGAATGTGCTATATAATTGAAGTATTACAACTAATAAATTATACGGAGTGGAGTAAAATATTTTTAATAAAATTATAATTAATTCATTGTAGGAACTAAAAATTAATTATATTATATTATTTATTTAATATAACCAAAAAATTTAACATATATCTCAAAAACATTTTTTACTAAAATTATAATACCATTACCGTTTTCACGTATTCCACAATAATAATGCATGTAGTTAGTGCAAAACTACATTGTTATTACGGTTTTCAGTTTTAATCCAACAAATATGTAGTTTTATACTATAAATTTTTTATAAATAATGTTTGAGAGTATGTATACTGACATGATACATTAATCCAACACAAAATTAACTTAGTGTATGTGAACCCTTGGCCATGATATATATTTCAGTAATATTAGGGCATATTTTGTGATGGAAAATGCATGCATGTCGTTTCTCGATTTATATTTTGTTGTTATGGGTAATCAATCATTATTATTGTATTAAATTAAACATACATATATATTATTGGGAGAGTTTTTTGCACTTTTAGTCCTACGACTATGGTGACATTAACAACTTTGATCCACGACATTTAAAACTTGTAGAATTGGTCCACGGCTATTACTTTCTTAGTAGATTTAGTCCTTCCGGTGCATTCTCCTTTTATTTTTTGCCGGAAATATTTTTTACTCATTTTAACAGGGGTAATAGTGTATTTCCATCTCACCCTTAGTAATGACATAAAAAAAAAAAAAAAAAAAAAAATTTAACACAGCCATTCTTTTCCAACCTCGACTTCGGAGTGCCGGAAAACCAACCAAAAAACCACGTCAACAGATACCCAGGATCGTACCCGAAAGCAATCTTGCAGATATTATCAAAAGTGAATCTTTGAAGAAAGTAACAATACAAAAGAGCAGAGCATTGAAGCCGAGAGCTCAAGATTCAACAGTTTTTTTAATTGTACAGTTTCTTAAGTGGAAATTAGGAAGATGGATGGATGAATGAATGCTTTGGCCCAGCATGCATAGCCATTCCTTTTATAAGGATTATTGGAAGTTTCTTTAATAAGGTTTTCACTCCAACTCTTTTCAATTACTTTCCGGCGAGAGATGGAAAGCACTGGCTGTTTATATTTTATTTTTTATGTAATTACTGAAGGTGAGATGAAAAGATAATATTACCCCTGCTAAAATGGGGAAAAGAAAATTTCTGGCTAAAGTTGAACGGAGAATGCACTAGAAGGACAAAATATGCTAAGAAAGTAATAGTCATAGACCAATTCTACAAGTTTTAAAAGTCGTGGATCAAAATTGTTAGTAACACCATAGTCGTGGGACCAAAGGTGCAAAAAGTTCATTATTGGGAAATGATAGTTGACAAGGGTGTTTTTGTAAAGTCCCTTTTCTTGGGTAGTTATAACGAAATTTAGCTTGAGTTGTTCACTTTGCTCCCTTATCACACTTGTCACATAGCTCTAATCAACACATATAGGTGTTATCGATCTTTACGCTGTCAAGGTTATAATTTCCTCAAAGCTATGCCACCTTCAAACAGAGATGCCAACTTTGCACAGGCGACGCACGAGTGTCGCACGAGTGCTGCACGGACGTGCGATGTCTATTCTAATTTTTTAAAGAAATTACAGCCCTCTAGGTAATTAAGTTGGGTTAAAAATAACCACTAGTTCCATCCACCAAATACACTAAGTCAGATTTTATTAACTTTTAACTTATTTGAAAACTTTCCTTCCAGAATTTTCTTTCTTCTATCTTCTTCCAAGTGTAGTCGCCTGCTGCTATCTGTTGGAGGATATACATACAGTATCTAAGCAAGAAAGTAGGTAGGGGCTTTTATGTACATACACTTTGCATTCTGTTACAACTGCTTTCTTCTTCTATTCCTTTATATATATTCCATCTCTGTAAGCTAGATAAGAACCTCACTTTAACTTTCTTTCAATACAGTCTTCATTCGTTTTCCTTGCTCTCTTCATCCTAACGTGCAAACTCCATCACTATCTTCTATTTTCTTTCTTCTATCCTCTTCAATTCCTACTAACAAACATATATATTCTTGCTATCTTCCCCGTTTGTAGCAAAGCATTCATCCATTGCATGTTGCGTAGTGCTGCTGCTGCTGATATCTCTGCTAACAAATGCCATATTGGATAATAAAGTCTGAAGCTTTAATGCTGAGCACCGCAAAGGAGGAAGAAGACTCTAGAAGGCTTTAGGGGCTCTTCTTGTTGTGCCCATTATAACAGTCTGTTGAGTCCATTGTAACAAACTTGCCGCCATATATACATCTTCCCTCCATTCCCTCCTTCTCCATCTTTATAAATGCTCTGTTCATACATACATGCAAAAAAAAGAGGCGAGTAAGCGCAATTTATTGGCGATTAAATTAATGTTAGTTTTGGAAAATGTAAAATTCATTTGTAATTGATGAATACATATAGTTATTGAAACTTGCAATTATGCTTTGTTTCTTGCATAAATGTGAACCCAATAAATACATTTATGCTTACCATTGAGCATTAAATGTAAAAATAATTCTAAATCAGATATGGCATAGAGACATGATGTTTAATACAAATATTTCATCTTCCAAAGAATTTTATACGTATTTCGAATAGAATTCAGCCATCTAAAATAAATATCATAATTAATGTAGTCATTCCAAGTTTAGTCTTTTTGTTATTTATGTACCTTAATAAAAATTAAGTATTTAAAATATTAAGAGAAAAATGTCATTTTGGTCCAATGACTATTGTAGTAGTGTTAATTGCTATCCGCGACTTTCAAAAATGTTAATTATGTACCTTGACTATGCATTTTTTCTCAATTTTGGTCACGCCGGCCAAATTGCCGGCCAAATGTGACCGGAAAATATTAATAGGCCAAACAATAAGGGTATTTTAGTCATTTTACTTTATCTTATTTCTTCTCCGTCATCTTCTCCGGCGAGTCCATCTCAGCTACCAATCTACCATTGTTCCGGAGACCAAAACTTCAACGTAACCCTAGCCAAAACTTCAAAATTGAAAATGTTGCTGAAATTCCTCTGTTGTGCTTCCTCCAAGGATTTTCCAAATTGGAATTGATTTGCGATTGCCACCGATGGAAGCCATTGTCCAGAACTCGTCATGCCACCGCCTCCAAGGGTTTTTAAAACTGAAATTAAACATCTGTGTAAAGTAAGGATTACAGATAATTTAGCTTATTAATTGTGTGTTTTTTTTGTGATTGGTTAGATCAATGAGGGAGTATTTGAATTTGTGAATTTGTTTTGTTTTTTCAGGATATTGATATTGGTTAATTGTAGTGGTAAGAGTGAATTAAAGCACAATTGCTTGGAGATTAAGGGGATTATTTGATGAGGACGATGAAGAGGTCTGGAGATGAATTGCACAGGAGTCTCGCAAACGCCCAATTAGTTTTTCTTCCTCGGAAAGCCGGAAACATGGACTTGGAGAAGAAATAAAATAAAAGTAAAAAGACTAAAATACCCTCATTGTTTTACCAACTAATGTTTTCCGGTTACATTTGGCCGGCAATTTTGCCGGCAGGACCAAAATTGAGAAAAATGCATAGTCAAGGTACGCTATTAACATTTTTGAAAGTTGCGGATAACAATTAACACTACTACAATAGTCATTGGACCAAAATGACAATTTTCTCAAATATTAATTATAGTCAAATATTTCTTATTATAGTTAATAATTAATAATAATAATAATAATAATTGTAATAATAATTATAAAAAAAAAGGAGAGAGAGAAAAGTGATGTGGGATCAAAAGTGATCCCACATAAAAAATTTAAGCAATTAAGAAGGGGGTTGAGCTCCCTCATTAAGGTGAGCTCAACACCCCCTTAAAATGGCAAGGGAAGATATAGAAGCCTCAGGCTTCCTTAATAATGAAGCCTGAGACTTCTTAGGAAACAAAGCTTTTTTTTTTAAAAAAAAAAAAATTAATATTTAAAAATTAAATTACTAATAATTTTTGGGTATTTGTCTAAAATGTATAAGTATTGTATTTTTGCTTAAAAGTACTACATTTACCCTTATAAGTAACAAAAATTTTATTCGTAATTAGTATTACATTTGAGCATATAAGTATGACATTTGTGCATATAAGTATTATATTTGCATATTGACCCGACCCGACTCATGGTGAGACGGTCTCACACAAGTTTTTGCCATTTCATATTGTACAAAGTACTATTAATATAATATATGCCTATATAAATGGATAAAAAGAGAAATTGATAATATTTTTTATTATATAGATATTGATAAATATTATATATAATTTTTTCCTTGCATGAAAAAACATTCTTATTTTAAAATTTTATACTGATATCTGAGTTTTGTTTCAAAATCTACTTTGATGATATTTTAAACTTTGAGTAACACTTGTGCGCGACCGTCTCGCAAATTAGAATGAAAAGTGAATGAGGTACCAATTATTGGTGTCATATCCCGGTTGTGATGAGTCACAGCCTCATCTCAGCATCAAGCAAGGAAAGAATGGAAATGCCGTGGGTGGGTCCTGGAAGGTGACAACCTCATAGCCTAATTTGACTAGGTGGTTGGGTGTGAGGGTGAAAAGCTGTTGAAGCCTTGCCGGCTCGATCTAATTGTGGCACAAAGTCGTGGACCTACTGCAAAGTGCAAATCACACCTGTTGAAACCTCAGCTCATAATTGTACGCCTATCACACTTTGTTTACATATTTCTTTTATAGTATATATCTCTTAGTTTAATGCCTTAAAAAAGTTCCTTAATGTTTAAGGCTGTAGTTGAAAGGGAATGCCATGGCGTGGTCTAATAATTGAAGCTATGCAGAGAGAGACAACATTAGCAACACCACTAGTTGTCGTGAGAACATGGGCTTGAGATGCCATAAAAGCTATGTCGAAACAAAACCATCTCTAGGCTTGAGATGCCATCAAGGTTATAATTCCCTCAAAGCTATGCCACATTCAAATAGAGATGCCAAACTTTGCACAGGCGACGCACGGGTGTCGCACGAGTGCTGCACGGGCGTGCGATGCCCTAGAATTGAGAGCACAGGCATGTGCTAAAAAAAATAATGCCAGAATTTTCTTTCTTCTATCTTCTTCCAAATGTTCAGGTGCATATCTTCTATTTTCTTTCTTCTATCTTCTTCCTACTAACAAACATATATATATATTCTTGCTATCTTCCCCGTTTGTAGCAAAGCATTCATCTATTGCATGTTGCATAGTGCTGCTGCTGATATCTCTGCTAACAAATGCCATATTGGATAATATATAAAATCTGAAGCTTTAAGGCTGAGCACCTCAAAGGATGAAGAAGACTCTAGAAGGCTTCAGGGGCTCTTCTTGTTGTGCCCGTTATAACAGTACGTCTGTTGAGTCCATTGTAACAAACTTGCCGCCATATATACATCTTCCCTCCATTCCCTCCTTCTTCATCTTTATAAATGCTCTGATCTGTTTCCTTCTTCTTTCACCATAGCCACCCTCTCCCACCTGCTGATACCTCTGTTGGAGGATACATGCCTAAAGAAGAAAGTAAATTCAATTTCCCCCTTTTGTATATATAGTACTTACACGTTCATTTGAATATTTGAATATATATGGTCTAATACTGTAGGCAATTCCTAATATTTGAATATTTCGGATATTCAAATATGATATTACATATATCATATATGCATATAATGAATCCTTGAGCCTAGTGAGGGCCCGGGTTGTCTTGTCCCTTTGAAATAATAATAATAATAATAATAATATTATGATAAACCCATTACTTAAGCCATCCACCTGATGTGCTAGTGTTTGTGTTGTATTTTTTTAAAGAAAACAAAACTAACAAAAGAAGAGTGTAATACAAAGCTGGCAGCAAGAAGGAAGAAACCATTCTTCTCCTTCTTCACTGTGCTTCTTCTCCCTCCCCGCTGTATTCCCTTCTTTAATTCAAGCATCCACAGTGAGCAGCGAAAAGTAGCGGCGTTGAGCATCCTCCAGATCTCCGGTGAACCTGAAGAAGCAGCGACGAGTGCGTGACCTCCCTCCAGATTATTAGCATGTATAGAAGGGTAGTTTAGTCCATTCAATACAATAGGCACCTTTACCGCCACTAGCACCCTCTATATATACTCTGTATCTTCTTTCTGTTGAATAAGATCAATCATTCCATCATTTTGTTTTCTTCCATAACCACCACAATGCTCTAGTAACCTTCTCCCTGAGCTCCTTACTTGCTGTCACGTCACAGATCTCCGGCCTGCTTGAGCATATCTCCTGCATAGCTCACGGATATCCGGCGTGAGCTGCCTGACCTCCCTTCATCAGTAACTCTCCGATCGTCTCTTTTACGTACGTTGTTATTATTATTATTAGATATTCAGTACGTACAACAGCAGACTAGCAAGTCACGTTGTATCTATATATTTTTTAAAATAACAACGTAAGGCGTCGGTTTTTTGGAAACCCCGACGCCAAATATCTTTATTATTTTTTTCAAAATGACATATGACGTCGGCTTTTACAAAAAACCGACGCCGTATATCTTCTTCAGCTTTTTTTTTTTTTTTTTGTAAATAAAAAATAAAAAATTGATAAAAAACCTACTATTTTTGTTTAAAAAATAGAGATACCATTTTTCCAAACTTTGCAGTTTTCCTTCTTCTCCATTTAGTCTGTAACAAACTTCATCACTTCTATAATATCTTGTTTTGGATGAAAATAGTTTGGTTATGCCAACTTTGCACAGGAGTCGCACGAGTGCTTCACCGGCATGCGCTGCCTGTGCGGAAATAAGAATGTTCTATAATTGAAGTATTAAAACTAATAAATTATACGGAGTGGAGTAAATAATTTTTAATTATTATTATTATTATTATTACAACAAACCTGCCGCCATATATACATCTTCCCTCCATTCCCTCCTTCTTCATCTTTATAAATGCTCTGATCTGTTGTTTCCTTCTTCATGAAACTCTCAGTATTCTTTCACCGCTCTGTTATTGCCTCCATCATTGCTCCGTAACACTTTCACCATAGCTTACATTTCTGTTATAACCACCCTACTCCCTTATATATACTGATTCTTGTACTGCTCTATGTTGCAAGCTTCAATAATGAACAATTTCAGTTCCACCTGTTGGAGGATATAGGTATAGTAGTAATAGTTAAGGGCATTAAGGGCAATACATGTAGTTAGTATAGATTCATTGTGTATAAAAGGCCATTAGCCTTCACTGCAATCAGATCATCTTCTTCATTCTGTATTCTCCCACTGCAATCAATAGAACATTTCATACTTCTCTTCCCTCTCTACACACGATCCGAGCCATCTTCCAACTAACTAACAATGGGAAATTATTTAACTTGGAGATTCACAGATTTGAAAAAAGAAACTACAATATTACCTTGAAACTTAAGTACAAATTGCTTTAAAGTTAAGTGTTGACAGATGTTTTACTTTCTTATATTGGGAGATGAAATGCAATCCAAAGAGCAAAGCAGTATGATTTGGTAAAGTAGCCTCGTGCGACACTCGTGCGACACCCGGTGCAGCACGACACTCGTGCGACACCTTAGTAGCCTCTTGATGATATAGAGACTTAGAAAACTTTCATATTCTCAAGAGTTTATGAAAACAAAATAGTAAGAAACTTGTATTCTGGATTTTTGTTGTGTGTATCGTTACTGAGATACAAACTTTATCACTGTAGACTGCAGACTTGAAACTAAAGATCCTGATTATTTAACACACAGTTCTCTACATGTATGTATGTGTGTGTATATATATATATATAGAGAGAGAGAATGAAAATGAAAAGAAAAATTAAAGAAGAAGAAGAAGACGGTGAGAATTGAAGCACCTGAAGAAAGCTAGGGATGAGATTGGTGAGAATGGAGGCAATGAGGACATAAGCTTTGGCAACAATCTATGTTATGGTGTGGAGCAATAACAAAGTTATTTGTGCATACACCTCATGTGTCTCAGGTTCACCTACAACACAAGTAGATCAGAGGTACTTGCATTTAATTCAAACATAGGAAAATGCTATTTATAACCAAATGTGTGAAGTAAACTCACCTGAAGACGAACATTCACAACTCTGCACAGAAATTTCTCTGGTAAGGAAGCTGCTGGTCTACTCCCTTATGGGTAGATGCTACAAAATGAAATAAAAAGAGGGGCACAATAACTTCAATTGGTCACAAAATGTATGACCACTATTGTTATCACTCAAATACTATTTTAGTGCCCGTAAACATTCGATAACACCTATATATATATATATATATATATATATATATATATATATATATATATGTATTAGAATGTACACAGCAGTAAGCAAGGAAGGTGGAAATGGTGAACTACTGGAAATGGTGAACTAATGTATTGATTAGAATGAAAATGCAGAATATATGATTACAGTGTATATATAGGATGACGGTGGGGAGATGAAAATGAAAAAAGAAGAAAGATGAAGAAAGCTCTCGTTGCATCTGGCTCCAACATGTGGCGTTTTGTGGCAAAGTCAAATGCCATATATGCATCAAAATTTTTGTCTGTGTGTTCTCCACTCCCTATATTGCCCAGAAAGGGAATGAAATGGACTCAAATAAGTTAAAAGTTAATAAAGTCTGACTGAGTGTATTTGTTGGATGGGACTAGTGGTTAATATAATTGAAGTCGAAACCCACATGTACTTCTCCATCAACTTTTTCCTTCCTCCTTACCTTTAGAATCTAATTGTATTTTTTGAGTTGTAATTTTGTGATATTTTTTACCTTCTTATAATTATATTGATATTTATAATATAAATTGATTTCTGATTCATATCAAATTTTGAATATATTTCAATTAAAGTAATTTATTATTTATATTTAGAACATGTTATTTTGTGAATTTTATAATAATGTGTTATGTATATATAATATATTTTGTGTGTAATCGTATTCAAACTAATCTTTTTTTTAAAAAAAGCCTGAAATTGATCTAACTAAAAAAAAAAAAAGTATTTATAAATATGATATCAATAGAGAAATGTGATTTATAATGTGGTTTCTATTTGAACTATTTGATCCAATTAATTATTTTTCATATTTAGTTATGAATATAATGACATTTTAATGTGTTTTATTTATTTCCCCCAATAATTAAGATGTTATGTTCTGTTCTTATTTGTAAGTTTTATTTTGTATATTTTTAAAATATAATCACATGTTATGTGCCCGTAAACATTGTCACAAAAGTTTGAGTAATTGTGACAACTTTCTAAAAGTCGTCACTATTGTTGTTATTATATAATATAAAAATATTATACATAATAAAATATTGATTAATTCGACAAATTAATTGAAACAATCAAAGTATTAATTTAGTTGATTATGTAACAATTTCTCTCATACGGTAATTCAATTTTAAATTGATCAAATTATTAAACAAGTTTAGTCTTTTTGTTATTTATGTACCTTACTAAAAATTAATTATTTAAAATATTAACTATAGTCAAATATTTCTTATTATAATTAATAATTAATAATAATAATAATAATAATTATTATTATTATTATTATTATTATTATTTAAAAAAAAAAAAAAGAAGAGAAAAGTGATGTGGGATCAAAAGTGATCCCACATCGAAAATTAAAGCAATTAAGAAGGGGCGTTGAGCTCCCTCATTAAGGTGATGAGCTCAACGCCCCCTTAAAAATGGCAACAGAAGATATAGAAGCCTCAGGCTTCCTTAATAATGAAGCCTGAGGCTTCTTAGGAAACAAAGCTTTTTTTTAAAAATTAATATTTAAAAATTAAATTATTAATAATTTTTGGGTATTTGTCTAAAATATTAAAGAGAAAAGATGCTAAATACAATATTTGTTACATATTGCTCTTTTGCAGAAAAAGGCAAAGGAACCTTACGGGCTTAGTTATCCAACACGTCATTTTTCCAACACGTAGCTACTGAACTCGGGGTAGATCTTCGGTCTTAAGGACCCATAAAAGTTCCATATTCTCTGTATCTTTCTTTCGATAGGCCGAAACAAAATGAGTTTCTTTCGTTGCCATTACTGCTAAAGGAGAAGCTAGGGAGTGCTAACAAAGCAAAGGGTTTCATCTTCTTTTAGGGTGTGTTTGGAAGCCCGGAAAATGATTTCTGGAAATCATTTTCCGGGCTTTGGATGTTTGGCAAGCATGGGAAAACCCAGTCAACGGAAAATGATTTCCGTTGACTGGGGAAAAGAAGGTCATTTTGGCGGAAAACAACTTCCGCCAAAATTTGGCGGAAGTTGTTTTCCGCCAAAGGAAAATGCACAGACTACAGAGAGGGACTGCCGGCTCTGGTTTCCGGCAGCCTGCCGGAAACCAGAACAGCCTGCTCTGGTTTCCGGCGAAACCAGAGCAGCGTCACGCACTGCTCTGGTTCCGGCAGGCTGCCGGAAACCAGAGCCACCAGAGCAGCGTGACGCTGCTCTGGTTTCGCCGCTGCTCTGGTTTCGCCTCCGGCGAAACCAGAGCGATTATGTTTTTTTTTTTTTTTTAAATTTATTTAGTTATTTATTTTATTTATAATAAATATTATTAGTTTATATAATTTTTATATTTAAATAAAATAATAAAAAGATATAAATATACATTTCTACCCATTTTCCGGAAAATGAACCAAACACACAAAAGACTGTTTTCCATAATGTAACCAAACACTGGAAATTAAACTATTTTCCGGAAAATGACTCATTTTCCAGAAAACATTTTCCAGAAGTCATTTTCCTGCTTTCCAAACACACCCTTATTATTCATTCTCCCGATTGATCATTTCGAGGAAAAGCAATACATTTAGTTTTTTTTATTTGCTTCTTTCTGCAGAAAAGAGGAAAAGCAAAAGGCAAAGTTACTTTTCCTTCTTTTAAGCCATAAAATAAGGAGAATTTTTTTTTTTTTAAACAAACAAGAGAATAAGACAAAAGGAATTAATGTGAAGGTAAGGGGTATGGGGTAATGGAAGATGAAGAGAGATCTATTCATTACATTTATGTGGGGAAATTGAAATGAAATGGACAGCTACACTTTTTTCCGCACAGACAGCAGATAATACAAAATGTCTCTCAATTCTAGATCATTTTTTTTCCGCACAGATAATACAAAATGTCTCTCAATTCTAGAACATTCTTTTTTCCGCACAGACATCAGACATCGCACGTCCGTGCAACACTCGTGCGACACTCGTGCGGCGCCTGTGCAAAGTTGGCAAAAATCTCCACCAATGCCTCATTATAATGAAATATTTGCCTTGTAGGCTAATTGTCTTCATGTGCACAGTACATGCTATGTAAGATCATAAATCTTATCTAAACATATACATAATGAAACTACGAGTAACCTAACCTCGTAATAGCGGAAGCATAGACCGTGTTTATCTCCAGCCATAGTTGATGCCTTGTTGTGTTGCCTGTGTTAGTTGTTTTGTCTCACACTTGACTCAGAACCCTAGATGGTGTCCTGGTATTTTCTGAGCAGTGTGAGTACCGTGTCTGTATGATTGTGTATCCTGCATCCCATCACTGCAGGCTTATATAGGCATAATGATGGATTGGACTAAACCTAGATGTCCAATCAAACCTATAGCTTAATGGGCCTAGCCCACTTGCACCACATTATTAAGGCCCACAATATAATGTATATTGTATTGGGAAAAGTCTTACATTCTCCCACTTGGTGCAAGTACTAGCACAACTCTCATCAAAGAACAAAACACATGAATCATAGCGATATGTCCTCTACTCGACAGAGTAATATCTTCTATGCATCACATGCATTTTTATTCCCCAAGTTAAGTCCTTTATGAACAAACCCCACGTTTATTCTTGGTACCTTAAGGGATGTTTCTCAAAATAATATATATATATATATATATATATATATATATATATATATATATATATATGCGCAACTTAAAAGAGAAAACCATCCAAATTGTACAAGAGAGTACACTTCATGATCTCTAAGACCCTTAATGTTAACTATGTCTTAAGTAGAGATCTCTTAATGTTAGCATAATGCTAACTATGTTCCATGACTAGTTTTATAACTTAACTTAAGCACTAACTCTAATGGCCAAGAGTTTGGAGTTGACACGTCTGTCACTCCCACTCATCAAAATAGCCAAAAGATAGTTTAGTCATAGAAGCATTCCAACAACTTAAACAATAAACCAAAAAACTCTAAGTCTATAAATGTGGAATTTTAAATATACACCATATAACGTGGAGTTTAGTCATAGCCTGCACTGTTAGAGGTGTAGCGAAAACACTTTTACAGGTGTAGCCTATGACCTTTTTTGTACTAGTGCAAATAACTTCAAGGTCCACTGAGTATTATGAGTCTTACTTTTATGTCTTGCAAAATTGTCTTGAGCCTTATAAGCCAAAATGGCCCAGGATCAATTTTGAAGAAACTAAAGACTTTATTAAATGCTAAAGAATTTATTTAAATAACAGTGTATCACAAGTTAAATGTTTTGTTCTAATAAACTCTTTAATATTGTTACAACATTTTCATAAATATGTTGCAAAATCAAATGTTCAATAATTTGAACTTATGAATTTATATGAACAAATACAAGATTAATACTTGTGGAATCTCTTAATGGAGCATCTTAATGATCTTTTTCTAAATTATCACTCCCACTGATTAAAATATTCTTCAGCAGAATTAATGATATACGTAGTCATAATTGATTTGACCAACTAAATAATGAAGATATATAATTCCCCACCATTAGTTGGGCATACTAAATAATCAATATTTGGTTCCTATCCAACTAAATAATGAAGATATAATTCCGCACCATTAGTTGGATATACTAAAATACACTTTTCAAAACCAAGTTGGAATTTAGCTCGAAGAGGTACATTTTTATTCTTGAAAACCAAAAGAGGTATATCAAATATATTACGTAACTTACTACAGTTAGTCCAAATAACCGAGCAAGATTCGCGAAATATAATTAATAAAAGTGGTTAAATTTTGGGAAGTAACTAAATACATGTTTTGCCAATGCAAACCATGAAAACTTAGAAGTATAATTTAACTAAATTTATAAATTCTAAGAAATTGTGATAAAATTATTATCTAATGGGTGATGGATTTATTGACATAAAACTTGCCTGTGGGCTAAAGTTTTAATTCTATTAAATCCAATTAAAACCCTTATGATAAAATTTCATCTCAATTATTAAATAGACAGAAGAATCTAGAGACATAAAACTTGCCTATGGGCTAAAGTTTTACTCAATTAGATCCAACTGAAATTTTATGATGAAACAATTATCAAATGAGTTGAAGAATCAAGTGATATAAGACTTGCCTGTAGGCTAAAGTTTTAATCAACGAGATTCATTACAACTATTATGATAAAGCTTAAGAAACCATGTTCCTTTTCTTAATCCCTGTGGGTAAATTAAGAAATATGATCTAAATTTTGCATCATAAAATTAAACTTTATGATAGAAATGGAAATAATCATAAACTAAATAAATTTATTTGTTTCCATCATCACTGATAAAACTACTAAACTATATATATTCCGACACATAATTGCCTGTGGGCTAAATTATGATCATAATCCAGTATTTAATCCTAATTAATCATACAAATATAATGAAATTGCCTGTGGGCTAAATTCCATCATATTAAATACAATTAATCACAAATGATTTGTCTAGAATTTTATGTGATCAAGATAAACTGCTCAATATATAATTGTAATTGATTAAAGGATGCTGTGGCTAGTCCCCAACCAAATTAAAAATTATAAGATCACTAGACAATTATCAATTCATTGCCTAACATTTATGTGATTTAAACTTAAGAGAAATCAGTAAATTAAAGATGGTATGGTTATTCTTTAATGACTGAAATCAAATCACATTGGCAAGGAAAAAAAAAATATCTTAACAAACAGATTATACCAGATCGTGATGGGAAAAATCCAAAAAATGATATTTAAGGGGACTAGTGGTACTAGATGTTCTTAAGTCTTGGCCATAAAACTAGTATGTCTCCTCAATTCATATGCACTCAATGTATAACTGTTTGGGATATAAACCTAAAATTGTAGGGTATACACCAAAATACTGCATGGTTACCTATGATTAAAGCTTAAATGGGTGAACTAAATCAATGGACCAAAATGTGCTTAAATTCAGGCACTACCGTAACTAAAGTTTATGCATAAGTCCAATTTAATTAGGAACTAATATAATTCCATCCTAAATTTATGCATTGCTAAAGGCATAAAAAAATATTTTGCATAACAAAATATTATGCGTTGGACAAATTAATATGCATAAAAGTAGGCATTAAACTCATATATTCCAAACACATTGCATAACTTAAAACAATTTTTAATATGAGCTTTCAAAATATAGAATTAATATCCAAATGCTAATATGAGTCCAAATCAAAGAGACCCAACATTTTTTAATAATGACATAATGGATATATACTTTGAAATTTTTAAACTTTAAGCCCATGAAAAAAATGGTTTAATACATAAAAAACAAATTTATGAGAAATAAACTGAATTTACAAATTTCAACAATATCTAACCAAAAGTATATATTGTCATTTGTAAATCAAACTCTCACAAACTAAAAATTGCATAATTAAACTTAATATTATGCACTTAATGTGATTGAACGTATAAAACTAACTGAAAAGTATGAACCAACTACAAAGTGTGAATTTTTTACACTAAATATTATTTATTCATACTTAATCAATTATGGGCCTAACGTACTAAAATCATAATTCAAAGAACTTAAAGAATTATGCAATTAGTGGCAATAGCCAATTGCCTTAGCAAATATGTTCTTCCAAAATTACT
Organism: Ipomoea trifida; assembly: GCA_003576665.1. Classification (NCBI taxonomy): domain Eukaryota; kingdom Viridiplantae; phylum Streptophyta; class Magnoliopsida; order Solanales; family Convolvulaceae; genus Ipomoea; species Ipomoea trifida. Next base: position 8,055,653 of record CP025659.1, on the reverse strand, counting down.
AAATTGATTCTCCATAACCCAATTAATAATATTATTATCATTAATGGCAAATTACAAATAATCCAAAAAGCAATAGCCATAATAATATTATCACATTAAATAGGAGACTAAATATGGAAAACCAATAGTTAAAACCACTAATCGTAGAAACATTCTCGGATATAATTTTGAAACTTAATAAAATTTAAAGTCCGAAAAATGCCAAGAATATAATAATGACCAAAATATTTTCTTTACTGGAACATTGTCACATAAACTTAATTGGAAACAATTCAGGATTTATAACTGAATATCATATTAACATTAGCGGTTTCATTAATTAAAATATTTGATGGTAATAATCAACATTATAACCAACATTAATATTTAATAATGACAACCAAATTACGGTAAGACACCTTCTTAATGTTTCCATATTTGTAAATATAAAATATGTGACTAGTCCAAATTAGCGGTTAACTTCAGGCTTGGTGAGGATTTTTTTTTAAGACACATAATAGAGAGAGAGAGTAACTGAAAAACATAATATTACCAAAACTAAATGGTGGAAACGGAATGGGTACAGTTTAAGTAAGGTTTATCCACCCTTAATGACAAAACTACCAAGCTATATGCCGATGCATAATCTCAGTGAGCAAATTATGATCATAGTTTAGTATTTTATCCTAATTAACCCTTTATATATAACAAAATTGCCTGTGGGCTAAATTTTGTTATATAACGCAGAGTTAACTACAAGGTTTCTTGCCTAAACTTTATGTGATTAATAATCCTTAATATGTAATTTAAGTAAATTAAAGATGTTGTAGCTACTCTTTAATTGACCAAAACGGAACATAATCACAATGGCAAGGGTATTTAAAGCCTAATCAAACAAATTAAACCAAAACATGATAGACAATCCTTAGGTATACTCCCAGGAAAGTTGGTTGGTGCTAAGGCTCCATTAAAAACCAACTCCTTAGACAGAGTAGCGTCGCAAGGGGACTAGTAGCAATATGGCTGAAGGCACTAAGGCAGTTTCAGCCAGCAAGGCGTTTTAAGCCAGGGCCATAAAACTAGTGTTCCTCCCCAAGAAACTTCCCTAAATCATGTGTTCTCATATTTGAAGTAAAATCGTTTGGTTGATCTATATAAATGTAGATTGTCCTAAGGATAAGGCTTTAAATAGGGTAGTGCTATGAAAAATTTTATGTACTTTATGTGCTTTGAAATCCTCCAAAAGAAGTGGAATTGACTGAAAAAGTAAGAATATGCATAATCTATTCTTAAAGGCACTAAATTCACCTAAAAGGCACTAAAACATGCATAATAAGCATATAATTCAGTCCTAAAAAGCTCTAAATTCAATCTTAATGAACATGCTTTTCTAAAGGCATAATTATAACAATAAAATAATATAATTAGTGCAATAAAAAAAAACATATATATAGCATGCTCAGGTTATGCATATTACGAACTCAAACTCCACAATTAAATATTTAAATTGTAACACTGAATACAATTTAAATCGAATATCAATATTAAAATTAAAATTCATCAAACAAATTAAAACTTAATAATTTGTTCAAAAAATGAATAATAATTTTAATTATGAATTTAATACCGAAAAAACTGAATGCATTAATATTTCAAAAACAAGCAATTATCATACATTACTACATGCCATAAATAATATACAAATTAATTAAGGTAATATTAATATGGTAATATTAAACCAAATAATTACCATTTACCAAAATTAATATGTATAATATTACTATATATTTACCATTTTTTTCCAAATAATACACAATATTAAATTAGGTAATATTAATAGGCAATAATAAACATAATAATTACCATTTACCAAAATTTAATATGTATAATGTTACTACATATTTACCATTTGCCAATAATATACAATATTAAATTAGGTAATATAAATATGATAATAATAAACTAAATAATTACCTTTTTACCAAAATTAATATGTAATTAAGGTAATATTAATATGGCAATAATAAACTAAATAATCACCATTTACCAAAATTAATATACAATATTAGTCAAGGTAACATTAAGATGGTAATATTTAAACCACATAATAATTACCATGTACCAAGGTTAATATGTAATTAATTATTAAATAAGGGCAAATAAAATATATATGGAAAATAAATATATATGGCAGACAAAAGATAATTGCATTTTTAATTAAAATAGGAAATTAGATACGAATCACCTCTGTTCTTCGTCCAAAGAATCGCCGGAAAACCAGCCGGGAAGAAGCAGCGAAGGAATCCAGCAGCAGCCGACTGAAGGGGGGGAGAGGACAGTGACACCGACGGCAATCCAGCCCGCATCCGCCATCTCTCCTCGCCGCGAAGCTGCCGGGAAACGGAATTCGCCTCCGCCTTCCCTGCCTCGCCATCTCGCTTCACCATAGCGCTGGTCCGCGACGCCGCCAACTGCCCAGGACTCCAAATCGCGACGTCGCCGATAATCCTCCTCGCAGTGCCATCGTTGACAGAGAACCGCCAACCGCCGCCGTCCTCGCCCTTAGTCGCGTCGCCGTCGATGAAGAAGCGGAAGCCGGACGTCGCCTCGGCCACAGGCGTCGACTTCATCGCCACCATGAACCAGCGCCGGCCGCCGACGCCCTAACGGAGAGGAGAACGCGAAGACGCAGACCAGCCCATCTCCTCCGCATCTCACTGCTCCGCCGACACTGCGCCACTGCCCGGGACTCCAAGTCGCACGCCACCACCCAACGTCCGCCGTCGTCCACGTAAAGCTCGCCGTCGTTGCTCATGGCAACCGGCAACCGAAGGTAAAACAATGCAAATCATCCGGCAAACATGGGTGAAATACGACGGAAGAAAAAAAATATCAGCAAACTGAATTTTAATTTTCTCCTTATTTTTTTTTTTAAGAAGAAATACAAATTCCTTGCCAAAAAAAAAAAAGCAATACAAATATAAAAAAAAAACATGCTTAATGCTAAAAAAAAATAAAAATTCAACAGTCCAAAAAAAAATCATATACAAAATACTTAATGTATATGAAATTAAAGTTGATTTTTAAGCAATACAATCAACCAGGCAATAACCAGACAGAGATTATAAAAGCTCTTGATACCAAATGTAAGATCATAAATCTTATCTAAACATATACATAATGAAACTACGAGTAACCTAACCTCGTAATAGCGGAAGCATAGACCGTGTTTATCTCCAGCCATAGTTGATGCCTTGTTGTGTTGCCTGTGTTAGTTGTTTTGTCTCACACTTGACTCAGAACCCTAGATGGTGTCCTGGTATTTTCTGAGCAGTGTGAGTACCGTGTCTGTATGATTGTGTATCCTGCATCCCATCACTGCAGGCTTATATAGGCATAATGATTGATTGGACTAAACCTAGATGTCCAATCAAACCTATAGCTTAATGGGCCTAGCCCACTTGCACCACATTATTAAGGCCCACAATATAATGTATATTGTATTGGGAAAAGTCTTACATGCTATGCATCATTCTGTCCAATTTGAAATCGTTCCTATCTTTGATTAATATATTTGCTATTATTATAAAAAAAAAAATGTTGTCTTGTTGCTAACCCACTTCACCTTCACTTGCTAAACAGCTCCCACTATCAATAAATTAAAATATCAAATGAGATAAAAGTTTCTCTTTCTCGCAAAAAGTATCATAATCACATGGTTTCTCTTTCTTAGCTACAAGGGAAGATTAGATAAGGCATTATGCCTATGGTTGTATCAAGGTCACTTTTGGGCCATGTACTGAATGTTTGGTTTTGATTGATATAAATGTTGATTGTTGTTTAAAAAAAAATATTTTCATTAAAAAAATGCACTTTTCAATAAAATAATAAATGGATGTACATGGAATCACAAAAAGCTGTACTTTTTCATGCATGTCATCCACTTTTTCAAAAAACAAAAGTTGATGTATGTTGTAAAAAAAAAAAAATGAGAAGAACAAGAAAAGTAAAAGAAAATAATAATAATAATAATAATAATAATAATAATAATAATAATGAAAGAATTGGAGAATAAAAGGGAAATGAACGACTGAACGAGAATAAAAAGGAATGAACGAAAAAGAAAATGAAAGAAAAGAAAAGAAAAGAAAAGAAAAGGAACAACAACAATAAGAGCATCCCCATCAATGGGGCTATTTCACGGTATAAGAGGAGTTTTTGTAAGTGTGATTAGGAAAGAGAAAAGGGGAGTGGGAAGAAAAAAAAATAAAAAAAAAATGATTTTTAAAAAAATAATAATAATAAAAGAGACTGTCAGGCGCGCCTGCGGCGCGCCTGACGCGCCCACCGGGCGCGTGCACTGCACGCGCCCGAGTGGGCGCATGGAGACGCGCACAGCAGCCGTCTCTCCTTTTTTTTTGCACTGTTCCAATATCCCCTATTTTGCAGATGATTCCCATTCCTTCTCTCTCCAATTTCTCTCCCCTCCACTTAGGATTGCACTGTTCCAATATCTCCCAAATATGCACTGATAATGGTGCTCTAATAAGTACACAACAGGATTCCTAACGTGGCTGAGGAATCATCTTTTTTGAAGCACATGGGAGTCATTGAGAGATGGGTTGTATTTGGATGTATATTGGAGATGTATGTATAGTTGTATACGACAAAGGAGAGAGATTGCATGGTGATACACTCAAACACCACCATTTTTATCTCTTTCACCCTTATATCTTCAAACAGAGATGTCAACTTTGCACGGGCGCTGCACGAGTATTGCACGGGTGCTGCACGGGCGTGCGATGTCTGTGCGACGACAATGGTTCCTTTTGAGGCTGTTAATCCCATTTCTCTTGGGATAAAGTTGACTTTGAATCCACTTTAAAGGGCGTGGGGCAGTGCACACATCTGAAGTTTTTCAGCTATGCTAAGCACATGATTCTGGTTTTGGTTTTGGTTTTTAAATAAGTGGATCGATGGCGTGGTGGAGTTTTTTTTTTTCGAAGACAAAATATGCTGATTTTTTAAATCAAGCATTATGCTCACGTTTTATGATAAATTAAACCATCAGATTTATTTATGGACTATGCTTCTCATGGACGAGTTCTTTTAGGCTACAACATATGAACATCCGTTATCTATCCTCCCAATAAAGCACAAAGCACTGCCACGCCTTTTATCATCCCCACTTCCTTTTGCTTACTCAATCAAGTTTTAACTTGTTTCGTGAGAATAATGGATGGACTTGTGCAGAATTTTGAACACATTTCTGAATGCGATTGTCGAAGTCTGGTCCACACTTCTTTCTTTCTTGTGAGAAAACACACTCAAACACCACAAATTCTCCACTTTCCATCCTCCACTTTCTTTCGACGACCTTTCTTTCTTTCCTTCTTTAATTTCTTTCTTTCCTTCTTTCTTGTGAGATCGAGTGTGATACACTCAAACACCACCATTTTTATTTCTTTCACCCTTATATCTTCAAACAGAGATGCCAACTTTGCACGGGCGCCACACGAGTGTGTAGCCACCCACGGTTGTCCTTGTTTTGGGGTTAGGGTTTGTAACTTTAATACCCACTTTATCTTGCTTTATGCTTTTGCTTTGCTTGTTTGTTATGCAGATTGTATTTCCCTCGTTCTTTTGACGAGTATATTTCCTCTTGTTACTTTCAGGAGTTTTTTCCTCTCATTTATTTTGATGAGGTTTTTATGGAGCGTGATTTGATTAAAATGGTCACGGTGGTTGTGAAACTCATCCTGGACAACCTAGAAGACAATAGAAAAGTGCACCTTCTCAACCAATAATGTCCACTTTCCTCCACTCAAACACCACCATTTTTCTTTCTTTCACTTTATTCCTCCCAGGCCATTTTGTTTTCTTCTTCTTGTTTGCTGCGCACATGTGAAGGCTCCACATGGAAGAAAATTGGCATTACATGCAATTTAGAACAAGGATTTTTGCCAATCATGCATCTATATATATACATCTGCAATTCAATCGCTGCTCCCTCTTCTAATAATCCTCTTCCTCTCCTGCAACTAGGCAAAGTATTGTCGTTTCTCCTCCAGATAGCACTATAACGCTGACCACCAGCATGAAGCGCTTGTTACTGCCATCAAGGTTATAATTCCCTCAAAGCTATGCCACCTTCAAACAACGATGCCAACTTTGCACAGGCGCCGCACGAGTGTCGCACGAGTGCTGCACGGGCGTGCTATGTCTGTGCAGAAAAAAGAATGTTCTAGAATTGAGAGACATTTTGTATTATCTACACAGGCGTGCCCTGCCTGTGCAAAAAAAAATCCTAAAATTGGGAGACATTTTGTATTATCTGCAAGGGCCTACGCTGCTGCGAAAAAAAGAATGTCCTTGAGTTGGAAGACATTTTGTATCATAATAGTTCAGGTGGTAGCTTTTATATGTATTGGTCTTAGCTTGCATGCATATATGCTGTTGTGGTTACTTTTCTATACAAGTATGGTATTTAATTTGCCATGTGCGGTTCCTGCATATGCCATGCAACATATATCATCTTTCAGATTAATTAGAGACTATATTAGTTATACAAAATTTAAATTTAAATTTTATATGCTAATTTTTATTTAAATTCATAATAACATAATTTTGTTCGTGCATCGCACGGGTAAAACACTAGTTAGAATAATAAAGCAAGTTTAATTTATCCTTTCAAACTTGACTTTTACCTTAAATGTAATTTAATCCATTTGAATTGAGGTATAACTAACTAACACAAATGCACCAGAATAGGGCGAATCACATTATTGTGCAAAGTAATCCACTATCGAATGCCTTCAAGCCTCTTTTATTTATAGCACAAATAATTGGATTCCATTTTCTCTATCCTCTTGGTCATAATTCTCCTTAAAAGTTAAAACAATGAGTAACACTCATTAAAAGACTTCATCTTGTAACAAATTAAATTCAATAATATATAATGGAGTTGTTAATAAGACTTTGTAATCCAATGCCTCTCTCTCCTTATTCTCTTCTCCACAACTTCGCTTTCCCTAATCCCACACCACAATATTCCTCACTCACTTCCTTCCACAACTCCGCTCAAGCTTTAGCTGATTATTCTCATCGATCATATCATAATAAAATGGTGAAAAATAGTTAGGAGGTACTTATGTCAACTTTGCACAGGCGTCGCACGAGCGTCGCACCTGTGCTGCCTGTGTGGAAAAAAGTGTAGCTGTCCATTTCATTTCAGTTTCCCCACGTAAATGCAGTGAATAAATATATCAAACAACATGAGTTTTGTTAACAGGTTGTTAAAGACAAATTAAAACAATGATACAAGATGTATAAATTAGAATGTGAAGTTCGAGCATGTCTATTGCAAATAGAACAAAGTAGCTAACATGCTTTCGAGGAAAGCATCGCAAATGCTTTAAGTGGAACCTAGAAGGAGATGTTGGAGCCACAAAGGATCGGAAAATGATTTTTTTGATCTTTTATTTGAGAGGATGTTTTTAAAGTCCGTTGGCCAACACTCCCAAAATCCCACCTTTCTAAAAGACTCCCCAGAACAGGAATAAACTACTTTCATAAATATGATACCACCAAAGTAAAGCAGCACTGATCTAAGTCAGCATGTGAACTTTTTTCTTTCATCACATACATGCAGCATAGCTCCATATAATATATAATAATTATAATAATAAATTATAATGGAGAGCATTGACGTAAACCAAACCCACAGATCCATCTTATCTCAAAGTTACGACGTAAAATTTTGGGTTGCGATATATTTTCCATGTCCATCCTTTAATTATGGCCAATACAATTCCCTAATGCCTCCGTTCTACGCAAATGCAGTTCCTTTTCAACATAACTGTAGTTTTTTTCAACACAAATGTAATTCCTTTTCGAAATAACTACAGTTTTATTAGACATTATACACTCAAATATGTGAAATTGTTATTCAGTTTCCTTTCAACACAATATAGCTGGAAACCAAAATCGGAGTTTTAAAATCGAATCTGATTCATGCGCCAAACTTAGCTGGCCCTACCTAAGTTTTAAAACAATTTTGCATGGGGTTGTGAGGTGGAATCTGATTCATGCGCGCGCCAAACTTAGCTGGAAACCAAAATCATATTTTATATATATATATATATAGGGTCATGTTCAAGTGTGGCCGTGCTCTTAGGTGTGAACAGTGCGGCCTCACCACTATGTATACAGATATACACCACTCAGTGTTAGAAAATGCACCACACAAATATGCATCGTTAGGGACGCATCACCCAAAAACACACCACTAGGTATGCAAATATACACCACACAGTATAGCAAATGCACCATATGGGAGTTATGTGCATTACTTTTGGGTGTGGGTGTGTTTTATGGTGTTTTGTTATTTTCATTGTGGTGTGTTTCTTAACATTAGTGGTGTATTTCTAACATTGAGTGGTGTGTGAGCCGCACGGCCACACCTAAGAGCACGCCACATTGATTAATATTATATATATATATATATAGAAATCTGTTCGTCGCGCCTTCCCGTGCTGTCGGTGCGGTTCACACCACTCAATGTTAGAAAATGCACCACTCAATGTTATAAAATGCACCACTCAATGTTATAAAATGCACCACAATAAAAATACACAAAACACACCTCACACCCAAAGTAATGCACCATAACTCCCCTAATGGTGCATTTGCTAACACTGTGTGGTGTATATTTGCATACCTAATGGTGTGTTTTCTGGTGATGTGTACCTAACGGTGCATTTTCTAACACTGAGTGGTGTATATCTGTATACATAGTGGTGAGACGCACTGTTCACACGTTAAGATGCGACACACTTGAACTCTACCATATATATATATATATATATATATATATATATATATATATATATAGAGAGAGAGAGAGAGAGAGAGAGAGAGTTAATTCCATTTTTGTTCTAGATTTATAGGTGACATTCCACTTTTAGTTCATTTTTATTAAAATATCTTCATTTGGTCCTAGTATTATATTATTGCGGCATGACCATTTTTAGTCCTCCATCAACAAAATCGTCAAAATATCGTTAAATACAAAGACATTTCAATCATTTTTATACAAAGTATGTTAAACCGTTATACTTTTTATGTTTATTTTTTTGAAAACATCCATAATGAAGACCGAAACATCATTGAATTTAAAGATATTTAAACGGTTTTGTTGATAAAGGACCAAAATGAGACTTTTAGGTAAAAAATTTGATGTATGAGGATTTGCTCATGTTCTAGCTTGGGCAACTAGCTCCTCATCTTCAAATCATAGTGAGAAAGTGGAAGCAAATTAAGGGAGTTAATGCATGCAAGTTCATGGGGCGCATTATGAGGAAACGAAAAAGGAAATGCAGTGCATGCATACGCATCATGTTATTACCTATGGTAAATGTGAAAGTGTGTGGAATGTGGCATAAATTAATAAAGAAAAAGTAATTACAATGTAAAAAGTGGAAGCAAATTAAGGGAAGCATCGTGGATTACCTGAATCAAAAAAGGGGAATCAAACAGCATCATACGCATCCTGGTCACATGCGGAAGTGGTGAAGAAATAATGAAAAGCAAAACCTTTCTTTGTTAAAAAAGTGTGGTCTGTGTGTGAGTGTACCTACAGAAGCAAATAGAAATAAATTCATCTCCATCCATAATTCTTCTCTTTAATTCCTCTCAATTACTATAGATATATTTATATTAAATATATCTTACATGTTCAGCATAGCTTTTCTTTCTAGAATTCCAAAACCATCCAGAAAAGAGAAAAGAAAATAATTGTAAGGACAAAGAATGAGTGTTAGTTCAAGTGAGAGTAAAACCAATAATGTCAAGATTCTCCACTTCACTTTCTTTCTTTCTTTCTTGTGAGATCGAGTGTGATACACACTCAAACACCACCATTTTTATTTCTTTCACCCTTATATCTACAAACAGAGATGCCAACTTTGCACGGGCGCCGCACGAGTGTTGCACGAGTGCTGCACGGGCGTGCAATGTCTGTGCGGAAAAAGAATGTTCTAGAATGAAGGCATAATGTGCGGGCATAATGTTTTCACCCTCACCCCAACCACCTAGTCAAATTAGGCTATGAGGTTGTCACCTTCCGGGACCCACCCACCATTTCCATTCTTTCCTCGCTTGATGATGAGGCTGTGACTCATCACAACCGGGATATGACACCGATAATTGGTACCTCATTCACTTTTTATTACTCATCAAAATCTCAAATTCCAATTTTACTTCCACCAAAATAATCCTCTTTTTTTTTTAGAGACTGAAACGAGGGACCTCTGAAAGAGAATATATACTGAAGAGGCCAGGTCGGAGAGGATCATCAAGCACCCGAAATCCGAATCATATTGTATAGAAAAAATTAATTTTTTAAATTGTTATGCTCACGATAACTATGAATCATTTTTGTTCTCGAAGTATTGCATTATCTGACAGCCAACTGAAAAGTAACTAGGAAATAGTATATAGTATTTCCTCTCGTTACTTTTACGAGTTTTTTCCTCTTGTTTATTTTGACGAGGTTTTTATGGAGGCGTGATTTGATTAAAATGGTCATGGTGGTTGTGAAACTCATCCTGAAAACCTAGAAGACAATAGAAAAGTGCACCTTCTCAACCAATAATGTCCACTTTCCTCCACTCAAACACCACCATTTTTCTTTCTTTTCACTTTATTCCTCCCAGGCCATTTTGTTTTCTTCTTCTTGTTTGCTGCGCACATGTGAAGGCTCCACATGGAAGAAAATTGGCATTACATGCAATTTAGAACAAGGATTTTTGCCAATCATGCATCTATATATATACATCTGCAATTCAATCGCTGCTCCCTCTTCTAATAATCCTCTTCCTCTCCTGCAACTAGGCAAAGTATTGTCGTTTCTCCTCCAGATAGCACTATAACGCTGACCACCAGCATGAAGCGCTTGTTACTGCCATCAAGGTTATAATTCCCTCAAAGCTATGCCACCTTCAAACAACGATGCCAACTTTGCACAGGCGCCGCACGAGTGTCGCACGAGTGCTGCACGGGCGTGCTATGTCTGTGCAGAAAAAAGAATGTTCTAGAATTGAGAGACATTTTGTATTATCTACACAGGCGTGCCCTGCCTGTGCAAAAAAAAAAAAATCCAATTGGGAGACATTTTGTATTATCTGCAAGGCCTACGCTGCTGCGAAAAAAAGAATGTCCTTGAGTTGGAAGACATTTTGTATCATAATAGTTCAGGTGGTAGCTTTTTATATGTATTGGTCTTAGCTTGCATGCATATATGCTGTTGTGGTTACTTTTCTATACAAGTATGGTATTTAATTTGCCATGGCGGTTCTGCATATGCCATGCAACATATGTATCATCTTTCAGATTAATTAGAGACTATATTAGTTATACAAAATTTAAATTTAAATTTTATATGCTAATTTTTATTTAAATTCATAATAACATAATTTTGTTCGTGCATCGCACGGGTAAAACACTAGTTAGAATAATAAAGCAAGTTTAATTTATCCTTTCAAACTTGACTTTTACCTTAAATGTAATTTAATCCATTTGAATTGAGGTATAACTAACTAACACAAATGCACCAGAATAGGGCGAATCACATTATTGTGCAAAGTAATCCACTATCGAATGCCTTCAAGCCTCTTATTTATAGCACAAATAATTGGATTCCATTTTCTCTATCCTCTTGGTCATAATTCTCCTTAAAAGTTAAAACAATGAGTAACACTCATTAAAAGACTTCATCTTGTAACAAATTAAATTCAATAATATATAATGGAGTTGTTAATAAGACTTTGTAATCCAATGCCTCTCTCTCCTTATTCTCTTCTCCACAACTTCGCTTTCCCTAATCCCACACCACAATATTCCTCACTCACTTCCTTCCACAACTCCGCTCAAGCTTTAGCTGATTATTCTCATCGATCATATCATAATAAAATGGTGAAAAATAGTTAGGAGGTACTTATGTCAACTTTGCACAGCACAGGCGTCGACGAGCGTCGCACCTGTGCTGCCTGTGTGGAAAAAAGTGTAGCTGTCCATTTCATTTCAGTTTCCCCACGTAAATGCAGTGAATAAATATATCAAACAACATGAGTTTTGTTAACAGGTTGTTAAAGACAAATTAAACAATGATACAAGATGTATAAATTAGAATGTGAAGTTCGAGCATGTCTATTGCAAATAGAACAAAGTAGCTAACATGCTTCGAGGAAAGCATCGCAAATGCTTTAAGTGGAACCTAGAAGGAGATGTTGGAGCCACAAAGGAAAATGATTTTTTTGATCTTTTATTTGAGAGGATGTTTTTAAAGTCCGTTGGCCAACACTCCCAAAATCCACCTTTCTAAAAGACTCCCCAGAACAGGAATAAACTACTTTCATAAATATGATACCACCAAAGTAAAGCAGCACTGATCTAAGTCAGCATGTGAACTTTTTCTTTCATCACATGGAGAGCATTGACGTAAACCAAACCCACAGATCCATTCTTATCTCAAAGTTACGACGTAAAATTTTGGGTTGCGATATATTTTCCATGTCCATTCCTTTAATTATGGCCAATACAATTCCCTAATGCCTCCGTTTCTAACGCAAATGCAGTTCCTTTTCAACAAACTGTAGTTTTTTTCAACCCAAATGTTTTCGAAATAACTACAGTTTTATTAGACATTAATACACTCAAATATGTGAAATTGTTATTCAGTTTCCTTTCAACAAATATAGCTGGAAACCAAATCGGAGTTTTAAAATCGAATCTGATTCATGCGCCAAACTTAGCTGGCCCTACCTAAGTTTTAAAACAATTTTGCATGGGGTTTGAGGTGGAATCTGATTCATGCGCGCGCCAAACTTAGCTGGAACCAAAATCATATATATTATATATAAATATATATACATTAAGTGGTGTATTTCGTAACATTGAGTGGTGTGTGAGCCGCACGGCCACACCTAAGAGCACGTATATATATATATATAGAAATCTGTTCGGTCGCGCCTTCCCGTGCTGTCGGTGCGGTTCACACCACTCAATGTTAGAAAATGCACCACTCAATGTTATAAAATGCACCACAATGAAAATACACAAAACACACCCCACACCCAAAATAATGCACCATAACTCCCCTCCCCTAATGGTGCATTTGCTAACACTGTATGGTGTATATTTGCATACCTAATGGTGTATTTTCTGGTGATGTGTACCTAACGGTGCATTTTCTAACACTGAGTGGTGTATATTTGTATACATAGTGGTGAGGCCGCACTGTTCACACGTTAAGATGCGACAACACTTGAACTCTACCATATATATATATATATATATATATATATATATATATATATATATATATATATATATATAGAGAGAGAGAGAGAGAGAGAGAGAGAGAGAGAGAGAGTTAATTCCATTTTTGGTTCTAGATTTATAGGTGACATTCCACTTTTAGTTCATTTTTATTAAAATATCTTCATTTGGTCCTAGTATTATATTATTGCGGCATGACCATTTTTAGTCCTCCATCAACAAAATCGTCAAAATATCGTTAAATACAAAGACATTTCAATCATTTTTATACAAAGTATGTTAAACCGTTATACTTTTTATGTTTATTTTTTTGAAAACATCCCTAATTGAAGACCGAAACATCATTGAATTTAAAGATATTTAAACGGTTTTGTTGATAAAGGACCAAAATGAGACTTTTAGGTAAAAAATTTGATGTATGAGGATTTGCTCATGTTCTAGCTTGGGCAACTAGCTCCTCATCTGTCAAATCATAGTGAGAAAGTGGAAGCAAATTAAGGGAGTTAATGCATGCAAGTTCATGGGGCGCATTATGAGGAAACGAAAAAGGAAATGCAGTGCATGCATACGCATCATGTTATTACCTATGGTAAATTGGCATATAATCAAACAAAATGTGAAAGTGTGTGGAATGTGGCATAAATTAATAAAGAAAAAGTAATTACAATGTAAAAAGTGGAAGCAAATTAAGGGGAAGCATCGTGGATTACCTGAATCAAAAAAAGGGGAATCAAACCACGCATCATACGCATCCTGGTCACATGCGGAAGTGCGTGAAGAAATAATGAAAAGCAAAACCTTTCTTTGTTAAAAAAGTGTGGTCTGTGTGTGAGTGTACCTACAGAAGCAAATAGAAATAAATTCATCTCCATCCATAATTCTTCTCTTTAATTCCTCTCAATTACTATAGATATATTTATATTAAATATATCTTACATGTTCAGCATAGCTTTTCTTTCTAGAATTCCAAAACCATCCAGAAAAGAGAAAAGAAAATAATTGTAAGGACAAAGAATGAGTGTTAGTTCAAGTGAGAGTAAAAACCAATAATGTCAAGATTCTCCACTTCACTTTCTTTCTTTCTTTCTTGTGAGATCGAGTGTGATACACACTCAAACACCACCATTTTTATTTCTTTCACCCTTATATCTACAAACAGAGATGCCAACTTTGCACGGGCGCCGCACGAGTGTTGCACGAGTGCTGCACGGGCGTGCAATGTCTGTGCGGAAAAAAGAATGTTCTAGAATGAAGGCATAATGTGCGGGCATAATGTTTTCACCCTCACCCCCAACCACCTAGTCAAATTAGGCTATGAGGTTGTCACCTTCCGGGACCCACCCACCGCATTTCCATTCTTTCCTCGCTTGATGATGAGGCTGTGACTCATCACAACCGGGATATGACACCGATAATTGGTACCTCATTCACTTTTTATTACTCATCAAAATCTCAAATTCCAATTTTACTTCCACCAAAATAATCCTCTTTTTTTTTTTAGAGACTGAAAACGAGGGACGCTCTGAAAGAGAATATATACTGAAGAGGCCAGGTCGGAGAGGATCATCAAGCACCCGAAATCCGAATCATATTGTATAGAAAAAATTAAATTTTTTAAATTGTTATGCTCACGATAACTATGAATCATTTTTGTTCTCGAAGTATTGCATTATCTGACAGCCAACTGAAAAGTAACTAGGAAATAGTAATTACATTCGTGTAAAATCTTATCCTATGTCACTGGCCTTTCAAAACAAGAGCAATCCTAACCAATTCAAGCTTAGTCAGGCGGTTGGGTAATCACAACATTTTAAGTTTAACATTTAGCGTTAGCGGCCTATTAGACTTCTTAGTTTGAGTTAGTCAGTTATAAACAACCTAAGCTGGTTTACGTCATTTGACAACTAAGATAGGTCAAAAAGCATGTCAGGGTTTACTTAGTGCACACCTATCGTACATATACCAATTAAATATGTGGTCTGTAGTAGTAGTAGTAGTAGTATATTCTTATATAATACTCTTAGAGTATATTCTTATATAATTGATCGAATTAATACCGTGTATCGAACGAGTGAAATTTTAAATACTTTGTATTCAAATATTTTAATATAGTTTATTATTTTTAGTAATTAATCACCTTAAATATCAATTTATATTTTAATTACAAATATTTATGTTCATAATTTTATCCTATCAAATCAGAATAATTATATTTTTAAAAAATAAAACTTTATAAATGAATAAACATCATATTTCATTATTATACATGAAATTTAATAATATTAATAATTTTTAATAACATAGAATTATTTTAATATTTCAAATATTTAGTCCGTGCATCGCACGGGTGGCATACTAGTGATACAAGATGTACAAATTAGAATGTGAAGTTCGAGCATGTCTATTGCAAATAGAACAAAGTAGCTAGCATGCTAGCGAGGAAAGCATCGCAAATGCTTTAAGTGGAACCTAGAAAGAGATGTTGGAGCCACAAAGAAAAATGATTTTTTTGATCTTTTATTTGAGAGGATGTTTTTAAAGTCAGTTGGACGAGAATGAATGATTCCAGTTAGGTTGTTTTGTTGAGTTGAGTGCGTGACCCCTCCCATTTTTAATAATTTATACTATTAATAAAAATAAAATCATCATCTTCAACTTTCTCCTCCAAATATTAATTAATTGGTTAAAAAATTTAAAATTGGTTACAAAATTTTATATGAAAATTAAAGTGAATATGTCTCCCACTTAATTATCTCATTTATTAATCTATCTCATTGAACAATAGCACTAAGCTAAGGAAGCTTTAAATTTAAAAAGCTTCTCCCTCTTGTTCTAGTTAACAATTCAAGTTCTTCTCTACCTTCATTCCTTTACTCCCAACAGTTATGGGGTTTTTTTAAGGTTTCTTCCTACTGCTGCATGCTCTTTTAAAGCTAGGGATTGTTTCCCTTGCGTTATGACATACTAAAGGCTTTGAAGAGAAGAGTAGTCAAACTAAAGGCTCCGTGTTACTATGGAATGAAAGACTTGCAACTTTTTGCTTCGTATGTGGAATAATAGGACATGCAGATAAATACTGCCCCAAAACAGCCGTTACGTTGGCTCCTTGAACAACTTCCGAGCAAAGCAAAACCGGTGATCGGATGATGTGACGCTGGAACCGGGGTACGAGGTCCAACGTTGTCAAACAACAGTATTACGCAAATTATATCGTGGACCATGATCATAGCTGATACTGTAGTTGTGTTGAACGGATACTGCAGTTGAAAAGATACTGTAGTTTGAAAGGAAACTGCAGCTGCACGGAACAGAGGTCGTTCATCCATTCAACACAACTGCAGAGTCTCCGTTCAACACAACTGCAGTATTTTTTCAACGTAACTGCAGTATCTGTTCAACACAATTGCAGTTCCAGATGGATGACACGACTTCTGTTCCGTGCAACTGCAGTTCTCTTTCAACACAACTGCAGTATCAACCATGATCCATAGTGCACAATTCATTGTGGACCACGGTGCACGGTATAACGACTCACAGTATTATCCGGAGGACATTACCCAGATGGGTTCAGTCATTTATGAAGAATCAGAATTCAGAAGCCTCAAAGTCAAACAACGGCCCTGGGCCTTCTCATTTGTGAGCAAAAAAGAAAAAGATGCGGTGAATCTGAATTTGGGCCGTCGGGTGAGCCCATGGTGGTGGATCCAAAACTTCCTTCTGGCACTTCTTAGAGGTTCCAGGCCCACCTAGAATTAGGGGTGTAAACGACCCCCAACAATAAACATTTTAGAGACAATTTTGTTTTTCCGGTAAGATCGAATTGACCCGAAGGACTAAATCCGTTAAAAAATCGATAGTCAGGGAATTAAATTGTTGATTTTTAAAGTTGCGTACTCAAATTAATAGGACCCCAATAGTCACAGGACCAAAAGTGTAATTAACTCTATAATCTATGTCGATATGATTTACATATGAATTTCAACTTTTTCTAGGGTAATTTAAATACGATAACACATAATAGAAACTTCTAAATTAACTAATGATTCATAAAAATAAAAAATAAAAACTATTTTCTAATTTGTTTGTTCCATAAGTGAATCACAAGATATAATACACGCAAAAATATAAATATTAATTAAATTACTCTTCTAGAGTGTAGGGAAAATTTTTATTAAAAGTGTGGTTATAAATTACTCTTAGAGAGTATAGGAGAAAATATTTTCAAATTGTCAACAAGAGAACTTGGACCCATTACCTTTGAGATAATAACCAATTTGCAATTTTGCATAGCAACTAAGCTACTTTATCTTTATTTAACACTTATATATATACTAGTATTTTGTACGCGTGATGCGCGAAAATTTGTGACCAATATTAAAACATTAATTAAAATTTATAATTTGAATTATATATACACAGATAATATATGTATTTTATACACACACATCTATGATTTACCATTTATAGAAATTTAATTAAAATATAATTAACCATTAAATTAATTATATACTGATTTTAATAAAATGATAATTAAATAATAGGAAAAAAGATATGATAGATATAAGTGTATGGTAATAATGATGAAGTTAAAAAGTAACGGTGTTATAACTGTGTAAGGGTAGTTTTGTATAACAATAATGTATTAGGGACAATTTTGTCTAATAACATTGAACTGTACAACATTTAAAGTGTTAGTTGAGTGATTTACTCTCAGCTTCTCAATTCAAATTTGAATTGAGTGGCTGAGAGTCCATCCCCTTTTTCCCTACTCTTGTATAAATAGGTAGCCCTTTACAGTGTAAAATATCTGTGAGTAATATACTTCTTGAGTGTACTATTCTACCTTTCTACATGGTATCAGAGCGAGGTTGAGGGAGAGTGACCTAGTGGGCTTTGGTCGGAGTAGCGCCGCGACCTCGTCGGAGAAGTTTCGCCGCCATCGGGATCCCCACGTGCCGCCGCTGTCCGCCACCTCGTAGTCCACGCGCCGGCGCGTGAGCGGTTTTTCGGCGTCGTCTCCGGCCGAAAATGGCATCACCGGTCTCGTCTGCTGGACACTTAACAGAAGTGTGTCCAACTGGATCTCCTGACACAGTTAGTCAGTGGAAGAGTGATGATAAAGCTATTTTCTCTCGAATCATTAACTGTATCGACAAGAAAATAATTCTGTCAATGAAGCATTGTACAACTGTGAAAGAAGTATGGGATCTAGTACATAAATGGTTTAGTGGGACATATAACCTAACGAGGTTGTATCAATTGTCTCAAAATATCTATCGTCCTTCTCGAAATGGGCGAGACATTAGAGACTATTATTATGAGTTCAAGAATGCGAGTGATGCTTTGTGCGCTGCTATGCCCATCTCAAATGACGTGGCTCAAATGAAGAAACAACGTGACCAACTGCTTGTGTTTAGTTGGATCTCAGGGTTAGGTAAGGAGTATGATGTTCTCCAGTTGCAGTTGTTGGGGGACAAAGAGTTAGAATCACTGGATCAAGTATTTGCGAGGGTCCAGAATGCATCAGGTAACATTAGTAGTGGAGACGTGTCAGAAAGACACGTTTTCTTATCGCAGGACAATATGGTTGAGGAGAAAGCACTGCTGTCACAAGGGAATGACAGCAATAATCGAGGTGGCCGATTTCGGGGGCGTGGTCGAGGAGGACGTGGTGGAGGACGCGGAGGACCGAGGGTATGTTATAACTGCGAAGACCCGAATCATTTACGTAATCAGTGTCCTAAACCATTTTGTTATGCTTGTGGAAACCCCGGTCACCTGCGCAATCAATGCCCGAAACTGGTCCGACCACAAAGGTTTGCTAATTCTGTCATGAAACCGGAAGAATATACAATAGTGGTGACTGATGAGGAATTAGCTTCGTTCAACCAGCTGAAGGTGTCTTCCTCGCCGCCTCCAACTAATCATGACTCTGTGTCGTCTCGTTCGGCTACGTTCGTCCAAACAGGTAATCCTGTCGCCTGTGTTTCTTCATCTTCATCTCGGAAATGGGTCATTGACTCAAGAGCTAGTGACCATATGTCAGGTAATCCGAGTCTCTTTTCCACATATTTTCCTTTTAATTGTGGTACTACAGCTACCCTAGCAGATGGTTCTTCCACCACTGCCTTGGGTAAAGGTAATGCAATTGCTACTCCGGGGTTATCCCTTTCGTCTGTTTTGTATCTTCCAAAGTTCCCTTTCAATTTACTCTCTATAAGCCAGATCACTCGAACTCTAAATTGTTGTGTGTTGTTTTTCCCTGGTTATTGTTTGTTCCATGATCTGTTGACGAAGGAGATTATTGGTAAAGGGAAGGAGACTGGTGGGTTGTATGTGCTGGATTAACTGGTTCCTCGTGGGGTTGCTTCTGTCAGTCTGCTAGGAAACACAACTCCTTTCCAATTACATTGTTGGTATGGTCATCCGTCTCTACCTACGTTGAAGAAATTGTGTCCAAATTTAGAATCTTTATCTGTTTTACAGTGTGAGTCGTGCGAACTTGCCAAACACTGTCGGGGAACTTATTTACCTAGGGTCAATAATAGGGTGGAGTCGTTATTTCAATTGGTTCACACGGATGTGTGGGATCCATGTCGTGTGTCTTTTATATATATATATATATATATATATTTTGTATTTTTTTTATCAAACCGTAACTTTTATTCAAAACGCAAGAGGCCGAAGCCTTACAGACGCCTTAGGCCCAAAAGTGACCTAAGGCTCACAATTTTCTATAGGGGCCCAAAGGCCTACAAAACCAAAAGGCCATAGCCCTAAACTACTAAAGGCTATACAAGGCCCATGTAGGCTAACAAATGAAATGGGCCAAAAGGCCTACAATCAAACAAGGCTCATGCTTTCACAAAATTGAACAGGCCCATCAGCCTTCACTTCAACCCAAATTCCCTGAGCCCATTTCTACTTCAGCTAGGCCATTCGGCCCAATTCAGCCCCTCTTAACCATTTTCCAATTCCTGAACCAATCGGCCCATCTACAATTTTCCATAAATTCTCCACCCACTACAACCAATTCTTATTTCTACAATACAGCCCATTTGGTATTTAATTCCAGTCCATTAATACTTCATAAACCATACTTGGTTATATTTAATGTATACATTTATTACCATATAAAAAGATGGACATAAATCAAGGATATAACCTTGATTGAGACTTATTAAGTTTTTAGATATACACACACGCACACGGCACACATATATATACACGAGGGCCGGTTTTTTTATTTGCGTGGCCCTATGCTGGTAAATAAGTTTTTTTTTTTGGTTCCAATTAAAGTGTTAACCGTGATAGCATAATAAAAGAAGAATGTTTTGTTGACAATGCATTCCATACCAAGTAAAATACAAAAGCAATGCAAATTCTTTTAGAAAATTGAGTTTTTAATTTTTTTTTTAAATTAAAAAAAAATAAATTAAAAGCTAAAATCCAACCAATATAAATAAGATTAATTTATTTGGAGAATTTAAAATTAAAATTTAAACAAAAATCTAGTGCCACATGAAGTAATAACACACACACATACGGGAGTCATAGCTCACTTTGTTATTGGAATGAAGAAGAAGAATGACGGAGGGAGAAACAAATTTTTTCAGAGGAAAGAGAATGTACGTAAAGATTTAAACCCTGTTTGGTAAATAATTAGCCTATCAATTAATTTTGGTCTATTTGACGATTATTAGTTGTTTGATTTAATTAAAAAATCAATATAATTGTTTGGTTAATAAACTTTTTGTAATTACAAAATATTGAATTTCAAAAAACTACTCAAAGCAGACTTTTCAATTAGCCTTTTGAGAAAAAAAATTATAACAAACAACTATCAACTAATAACTAATTTCCAAATATTTTTCTACAATCAATTAATATTATCAATTAATTATACATTCTAACCTAATTAGCTAACAAAATCAGGAAACCAGTCGGCCACTGACGGGTTTCACTTTTTTACTTTACATTCTTTTTTTCTCTTCAAGCAGATTTGCTCCATATTTTATATTTGTTCTGTTTTATTTTTTATTTACTAAATTGTAATATGTATATTTCATTCTTTTGTTTTGTATATGATGAACAAAACTGAAAATTAAAGCATTGTGGTAGTCTTTGGATGAAAATAGTTTGGTTATGCCAATTTTGCACAGGCGCCGCATGGGTGTCGCACTGGTGCTGCACGGTGTGCGTTGCCCGTGCGTAAAAAATAATGTCATAGAATTGGGAGATATTTTGTATTATCTAAATTGAGAGACATTTTGTATATGAGAAACTCGATTAAAAGAGTATTGACAAAAATCTAACTGAGGTATGTGTGTATTGCAATAGTACAGTGACAAAAAGGTGGAATTACAGGGTGAGATTCCCTCCCTCTCATTCTGTTAAAATACAATTATTGAAAACAATACTCTTAAGCACAGGCTAATACGAGTAGACTAGATCGAAGAAGCAAGGCTTAGATTACCAGATCTGGACACAATCTTCCTAGAGATGGAGAGCCCCTTGGGGTTTAGGAAGCAAACACAAATAGTAAGAGGAAGAAAACCATAGTTTTATGAAAACATAGCAGATATGACAAAAAGGCATAGGAATCCCAAAAGGCTTACTACAGTGATAAAGTTTATATATATATATATATATATATATATATATATATATATGTCTTCTCTGCTCAGTAACGATACACACAACAAAAATCCAGAATACAAGTTTCTTACTATTTTGCTTCCATAAACTCTTAAGATTATGAAAGTTAGTTTTCTAAGTCTCTATATCATCAAGAGGCTACTAAGGTGCACACAGATCAGAGAGGTGAAGTATTCAATAAGGAGTTCAGTTTTGAATTCAAGTAAGCTTTGCTAACTTAGCTTTTTGATTATATTGATTAATTTCCGCATACATAATAGCATGTAAATTAGAATTTATATATTATGATTTTTGTGTGTTTGCAGATTGGTATCATGCAGATGCTCTTGAACTTGAGGAGTCAAAGATATGGAATGTGGTGGGGTTCAAATACCTATTTGTCCTAGCTTACTTAGATCCAGATAGCAAAAAACAGTTGACAGAAAAGAGGATCCGTGCAAGACCTTCATTCAAAGGCTGATCGATGATCTAGGAGGAATGGATGGGCGGACTCTGATAATCTCGGAGAAATATCAAGACCCCATATATGGTTCACCTAAAGGAGGAAATTTCTTCTATTTCATGGATCGGATGGGGAAAATTACTAAACAAAATCCAGGCCAGAAGCTTATTATCGTGAAAACCCCGTATCTGGACGGGGGCCAAAAAATTGCCAATCAGATCAGGAGGCATGTAAAGCATGAAATTAAACTACTTGAATTGGGGATTCTTCTTCTTTTGCAAACAATCCTTCTTCAACAAATTTGAGGGCTATTGTTAGTTGTATTGTAGACTAAAGGTCTCACCATATATAGTTTTGTTAGTTATTACTATATATGTTTGACTTTGACATATTTATGAAGCTAAGCATGGTTGTACAAATTATGTCTAATCTGTTATCAGTTATCATGATGATTTAGATTAAAGCAAGGAAAGCATAGATTAAAATGCTGCCTTCAAACGTAAGCTAATTAATTTTGTGCCTGAAGCTATACTACTAATTGTGCCTTAATGACATATATATTCATATATATTGGCATGTGGAGGAATCATTCATAAATATGCATGTATCCTGCCGGCCTTTTGTATTTGACAATATAATTAATTTTCTTGTTTTATAAATTTCAGTGAATATGAGTGAGTTTAATATAGCAGTTGGTTGTAGGCCAGGCCAATTTATGTAATTAATTAATGATTATGGGATACATATATGCATAAATGGACCTGTTTGGAAAGGGAACAGGATTTAGTGCTTATGTATGTTTTAGAGAGGCCGGGAATATTATTATTCTGTTTCTAGCTGTTGGGTAGAAGTTGATACGTCTTAAATTCTGAAGAAGTAAGAGCAAAAATCACTACTACAGAAATCACATACAACGTCGGCTAATTAACGTATGATACGTATAACCTTTAACGTCGGTTCTCAAGACATAACCGACGTGTAAAGTCTCAAGCTAATACCTCTACGTGATATGACGTCGGCTAGCTGGGTTGCCGACGTCGTATTGCAGTTTTAAACCGGCGACGGGTGATACGACGACGGCTACATTTTTAGGCGTCGTCGTATCACCTAACGGACGACCGCCCGCGTACAATACGACGTCGGCTAGGATTGACTTTTAACGTCGACGTCGTATTGTGCCAGATTGACTTTTAACGTCGGTTATGTAAAAATAACCGACGTGGAAGGGTTTAATAAATCCAACCCGTCTCCCCCAAATTAACATTCGGACGTTCAATCCCTAATAACACAAAGCCAAAATTCGGACGTCCAAGCCGTCGCCCCCCATCCCTAATCTAAGCCCATCCGGTCTCCATCTTCTCAGCACGTCGTATAGACGTTAGCCTCTCCTGTGCCGTCACTCATTCACCAGAGTGAGTCGTCTCTTCCAGCCTCCGCCATTGTCGAGACATGGCATCCTCCTGTCGTTGCTGCCTCTGCCGTCGTCGAGTCAGCACCGTCACTAATCGCCATGTCCATGAGGTCCTCAAATCTTAAACCCTAATCCCTAATTTTCTAATC
>CP025659.1:8010357-8026869 GCA_003576665.1 Ipomoea trifida | reverse complement strand
CCAAGAATTAAGGGTTCATCCTAGCTAGCTAGGTACTCTAAAACATCTGCTTTAATTTTAAGGAGCAAAAGATCATGATATGAGGTGAAGCATCTGCTTGAATTGCTTTTAGAAATGAAATGCTTTTACATGTGATAAAGCAAGATATGGTGTTGCATTTGGAAATCAGAAACCCATCTCGATCTCTTCTCGTGTCATGAAGAGTGTTATTGAGATAGCAGGGCAAAGACAGGATGGAAAGGTTCTCTGAGTCATGTATTCCTCCATATCTAATCAATCAAAGGCAAAAAGGTCATTTGTTACTTTCCCCTTCTCTTTCTATGCTGAATTGGAATTGAGGGAGGGGTGGGGTGGTATGAATTCCAATTATACAAAAGGCCAACTAATTAAACAATATAATTTCTACTATCAAAGAATTAGGCTACAGCCTGCCAAACAGGCCATTATATCATATCATACAATGATGATTTGGGCGGTGTTCCATATCTTGTAATAAAAACATAGTGCTGTAAACTAATTAGGTTATAACTTTTGACTTAGTGATAAATGTATACTTCAATTTTCTGAATGTTGGTTGCAGGACGAGAGTGAGAGTTGTTTTCAAGCTATAAGAGCATCATGGTCCGCTATTGACCAAGCTGCAAACCAGTTAGGTGGCCTCGACAATTCACAACAATTCCCATCTCTAAATCCATGCAAAAATGTCTTGGAATTGAGAGACATTTTGTTATGCCAACTTTACACAGGTGCCGCACGAGTGTCGCACGAGTGCTGCACGAGCGTGCGCTGCCTGTGCGGAAAAGAGAATGTCCTAGAATCGAGAGACATTTTGTATTATCTACCCAAGCGTGCACTGTTTGTGCAAAAAAAAAAAAAAAAAAAAAGTCCTAGAATTGGGAGATATTTTGTATTATCTGCACGGGTGTACGATGCCTGTGCGAAAAAAGAAAAAAAAAAAAGAATGAATATGTTCAATTTCAATTAAAAGATGTCATGCTAATCTCATATCCACACTTCAAAAGCCTAGGTTAGGCATTAAGGTCCAACTCACGTACAGTTTCAACTTGTTTCGTGAGAATAATGGATGGACTTGTGCAGAATTTTGAACACATTTCTGAGTGTGATTGTCCAAATCTGGTCCACACTTGTTTCTTTCTTGTGAGATGAGTGTGATACACACTCAAACACGTACCACAAATTCTCCACTTTCTTTCTTTCCTTCTTTAAAATTTCTTGTTTTAAGGTAAATAATGTTTATTAAAGACTATAGACAGAGTCAATACAAATACAGAGAGAAGACATATAGACAAGAGTTACATCCCCTAGCAATTACCCCACAAAATGTGGTACATATCTAGTATGGGAAACTAGAAACTCCATAATCTATTATGTCCAGAAATAAATAAGTAGAAATTAAAGATGCAAAACACAAACATCACTAAAACCAAAACTAAAAGCATTATTAAAACGGGTAAGCATCTCTATCCAATTCGCACTTTAGCAGCAAGCCAAAATTAGCTTTAGATAGCCCATCAAAAGAAATCAGAAAAAGTAAATGCTCCACCATGGGCATGGGATGTCACCTAAAAACTTCCAAAAGCATCTTTTGTTGATTGGAATCTACCGAAAATTAAATGTCCTGCAGAGTCACTCCCCAGTCCCCACCACTAGCAAAAGATAAAATGCTAGTGGATGGTGGGCTGGGCTGGGCTGCCACCTAAACTACTCCATCAATTCCAATGCTTTTGTCGGTTTAATTTCATCGAAAAAGTGAGGACACGCCCCACCAGGCAAATTATACTATGCACCACGGTGCACATAGCAATGTTCACCACGTACCTAAACGACATCGTTTTGAGCATTGTAAACTAATCATCCGTTTTTTTTTTTGGAAATCACGTTTTCCGTTTCGGCCTGTCTATGTATTTATGTTAATATTCTGTGTATTCCAGACAATCATTCTGTGTATTCTAGGCAACCTTTCTGTGTATTATAGGCAACCGTTATGTGTATTCGTGTTAGTAACACATGTTGTGATTTCATGTTAGTAACACATGTTATGATGCGTTTGTGCATTCGAATGTTTAGGAGGATGAGTTCTGTGTATTTTATGTAAATATTATGTGTATTCATGTTATTAACACAAGTTGTGATGTGTTTGTGCATTCGAATGTTAGGAGGATGAGTTCTGTGTATTATGGGCATCAATATTATGTGTATTATGGGCAAACATTCTGTGTATTATGGGCAAACATTCTGTGTATTGTATATAATGATTATGTATATTATAGATAATGAATTCCCTGGAGTCATTCGCGTCCACTAACATCTATGTATTTTGTGTCAATATTCTGTGTATTCTGGACAAACATTCTGTGTATTCTAGGCAAACGTTCTGTGTATTATAGATAATGATTATGTGTATTATAGATAATGGATTCCTTGAGTCATTCGCGTCCGCGTCTACTAACACCAAAACGACGTCGTTTTACGTGCGTGGTGCACATTGCTATGTGCACCGTGGTGCAGGGTATAACGATTGGCCCCACCACTATCAAACGATAAAATATAATGACCCACTTTAGTTTCTTTCTTTCCTTCTTTCTTGTTTGTGAGATAAACACCACCATTTTTATTTCTTTCACTTTATTCCTCACAGGCCATTTCATTTCAATTTCCCCACATAAATGTAGTGAATACATCTCTCTTCATCTTCCATTACCAGCCAAGCAGAGGCCATTAGCGTGAATAGGGCTACGAGCAGCGGATCTGCGAGGGTGAGTTTCAATCATATCCCTTCCCAGCGTCATCTTCTCAGCTATTTTTCTTTCTTTTTCTCTTCAACCAGATTTGCTCCATATTTCCAGTAAGATTCAAGCCGGTGTTATTTATCTAATCTTTTACGATAAGCACTCAAAATTCAATACCCAATATAAAATATTAGCGTGAATAATATTTGGTAAGTTACTTTTTAGATCAAGAAGATATATAGTTTTATTGTGATGAAGTTTATTTGGTAAGTTTGGTTATGCAAGAAAGAATAATTAAGGGATCCCAATAATTAATTAAGGCAAAAACCAAGTTAATTTTTAGGCAAAAAACTTGTTCTATGAGAGGCAGTTCTTATATCGTGAGACTGCGGTCCACAATGCATTGTGGATCGTGGTCCCAAAACGACGTCGTTCCAGTAAGTGGGAGACGGAGCCGGTAATTGACACTACAGTTCATCCCAAAAGATACTGCCTTACATTTGTTTTGATATTATCGAATGAAACTGTAGTTATATTGAAATATAACTGTAATTGTGTTGAAATGTAACTGCAGTGTATATGAACTGATACTGAATAACAGTTTCACATTTGTCTTTTATATTATCGAATGAAAATGTAGTTATATCGAAATGTAACTGTAGTTGTGTTGAAATGTAACTGCAGTGTATATGAACTGATACTGAATAACAATTTCACATTTGTGTTTTTATATTATCGAATGAAACTGTAGTTATATCAAAATGTAACTGTAATTGTGTTGAAATGTAACTACAGTTGTGTTGAAATGTAACTACAGTTGTGTTGAAATGTAACTGCAGTGTATATGAACTGAAAGTGAGTGGTGCGAATTCATCCGTCTGTTTTCATTAATCAAAACGACGTCGTTTTGATTCGCGGTCCACAATGCATTGTGGACCACGGTCCACGATATAATTTGCGTATGAGAGGAGTAGGTATGAATTAGTCATAGACTCATAGTTTAAAGAAATTAAATGTATAAATATATAACATTAGGTGGAACTTTAGAGGATGTTTGATACTTTTCTATCAATTAAATTGTTAGGAACTTAATATATCCTTGCTATATATAAATATTAAAAAGAAAAAAAATGAATAATTGAGTGTATAATAAATCACTTGTAAATTAATAATCATTTTTTTTTGAATAAAGTAAACTAATAATCATTATTGATGACTAGGTTATCATTGTTTAGACATTGACTATACTTTTACATTTATACAATGTGACGGTCCTATGGTGCTGGACATATTCAACCATTTTTAATTTATTTTTTAAATTGTTGTACAAGTGACAGTAATATTGTTACCGAAAAGTATTAATGAGTAAGTAAACAAACAAGTGGTACTGCTAATAGATAGTTCAAGTACAACCTTATTTTCGTTTGTTAGATTACTCGTATGTGTGTCGTATTATAAAGCAATGTCATATAATTGTTAGGGACATTGGGAACATTACTGTTCGCCATGTCAAGAGGTTAACGAATCAAATTGCTCACGTTCTACACTACAAGAAATTTCACATTTAGTGACAATAAAAGTTGTCGCCAAAACGATCGATTTTGGTCACTATTAAAATTAGTGACAAATTTTTGAAGTCGTCACTATATCCTCCGTCACTATTGTAATAGTGACGACTTTTAGAAAGTTGTTACAATTACTCAAAATTTTGTTACAATGTTTACGGGCACTAAAAGTAGTATTTGAGTGATAACAATAGTGGTCAAAATAAATGTACATTTTGTGACCAAATATGTTGTTACAAAAAATTGAAATGACAACTAAAATCGTTGTAATTAATTATTTTATTGTGACAACACTTTCGTCACAATAGTTGTACTTATTTGTGAGAATTGTTTTTGATGCAAAAAGAATTATTAGTGACCTAAAAAATAATTATAAATAATTTTTTTTATTATGACAACAAAGAGTTAATACCCAATATAGTCCTCGACTATAGTGGTTTTCCTCAATTTAGTCCTAAATGACTATGTGTGCTCAATTTAGTCTTCGACTTTGATGGTTTTACACAATTTAGTCCTTTGTTAAAAATTTTGTTAGTTAATTGTTAGAAATAGGGTCTTAATGGTAATTTCTCATCCTTCATCGCATTTGGGATGATTCCTTCTTCTTCCCCTGATTAAAATCCACGCAAAAATGTAAATCTTCGTACGCAAATATTTATTTACTATGTATGTATTTATTTAGGGTTGAAGTGAATTTGGTACAAAATTTTCATTTTTTCGTGGATCTTAATAAGGGGAAAAAGAAGGAATCATCCCAAATGCGATGAAGGATGAGAAATTACCATTAGGACCCTATTTCTAATAATTAACTAACAAAATTTTTAACAGGGGACTAAATTGTGTAAAACCATCAAAGTCGAGGACTAAATTGAGCACAAATAGTCATTTAGGACTAAATTGAGTAAAACCACTATAGTCGAGGACTATATTGGGTATTAACTCTGACAACAAATATAGTAACAAATACTGTATTTAGCCCCAACAAATATGGTCAAGTACCAAACTTTCTCTCTAGAATTCTCTCCCTTCTCTCTAAAAATTCTAAAATTACCCAAAATGCATGGGATTAATGTTCCGATTGAGGATTGGAATTTTAATCTGCTTCCAGATTGCGATTTATTCCCGGAAATTGTAAGAAAGTGCGCAAATTCCAGATTTACGTCTCCTAGCTAAACCGGTGTTGGAGAGAAGCTGGATAGAAATTGTGAGCGAGAAAGGAGATTTGAGAGGATTTTGGCAAGGAATTGTGGCAGAGAAATTACCGGTGTATTGCACTGCCTGTGGTCGGCAGGGGAAAGAGTAGAGGGAGAAGAGACGGTGGTTGTGGATGGTAGAGCTAGCGACGGTCGATACTGAGCAGATCAGAACAGAGAAGAGGAGTCTGGTCTGGCAGTTGAGGTGGGTTTGAAATCCAATGTGCCTGCTGGTCCAAGAGTGTGAAGGGAAGAATGGAGTATGCAACCCAGGAACTAATAATCCTGGCCATTTGAGCAGCATTAAAGCAGGTGATAAAAAGAATTGAAGAACAAGGAAGACGGGGTGCATGGCAAAGCAAAAAGGGAATGGAAGTATATCACGGGCAAGTGAATTGAGAGCTATGGGAATTGAATAATGGCTTATGTTTCGAATGAACCATATATAAGACCAGTAGGTAGCAGGGTGGGCATGGTGAATCAAGGCCAAGAGCCTGAGCCAAAGGCACAAGAGAAACAAGAGAACATTATTATGGAAAAAGGGGCAATTTATGCCGTGGACCCGGGTGCACCTTGCAAGGTGCACCCGGGTGGGTGCTGTTAGTGGATTCACACTTATACAACTATAGATTCACAGTTACATAGTGATAGATTCACACCTTATGAACTACAGATTCACACATTATGAACTACAGATTCATACCTGATAATCTGTTTTGCAGTGATGGCAGAGGCAGTTTATGTTTGTTTTTTTCGAATTTAGGATTTATGTTTAGATTGATTATGTAACCATGTATTTGAGTTTTAGATTCACACTTATACACCTATACATTCACAGATACGTAGTTGTAGATTCACACATTTAGAACTATAGATTCACACTTATACTCTGTTTTATTTTTTATTGTCTAAACGACGCCGTTTAAGGACCCGGGTGCACCTTGCAAGGTGCACCCGGGTCCACGGCATAACAATTGGGAAAAAGGAGGATGCATGTACAAATTAAAGGAACCTACTTCTAGACTAGAATGGATTAAAGAATTGAGGCAGGGAACAAATGAAAAGAGATGAGGGAGGGCCTGGCCCAATTAGTAAATGAGGCATTGCAAGAGACAAATGCATACTTGTGTACGGTATATAACAAGGAGAAGGAATATTATGAGGTGGAAAAAGAGATCATGGCTGTGGAGGCCTCCAAAATTCTAATGGAAAAAGCAAAAATAAGAAAGGCAGGAAAGAAATTGAATCTCAATTCGGTGTTGAATTGGGCCGATTATTGAAAGCAAATCAAAGCAAAATTGGTGATGAGCTTAGGAAATGGGCTGAGCAAGACTGGTTGAAGGGTGGTAGTAGCTATTTCAATTAATGTTACTACTACTGGAAAAAAACAAAAAACAAAAAAAAAAATTGAATTTGGTTGGCTGTTTGGCTAATTACTTGCTGCTGCTGTGGTGAGAAATTGAGGGAGGTTTAATTGAATCTTGATGTTGATTGGGGAAGTTCATCTTGCTGCTGGACTGAAGTTCTGAGCAGCCTCTGGTCTGCTACTGGAATTAAAGCTTGCTGCTGTGGTTCGAAATGATTGATGATAATTTGGTTTGCTGATTAATTGAATTTGAAGTTTGAATGGGCAGATTGCTTTGATTGATTAATAGAATGTTGAATTGAAGTAGTTGGTTTTGATTGAAATCTGGAATGAGATGAAACAATAGTGCTGCTGCAGTCTACTAGAAATGATGCAGTAGAGCTGCTGTTATAAGAGTAAATTTGGTTCATTTGGGATGAAATTATGCTCTCTGGTCTGTTCCTATACTTAGGCTTGAGGTAGGGATGGCAATGGGGCGGGCCCCGCACCCGCATTCTCAACCCACTCTCCGCACCAGAACCCGCGCGGGTAATGAAATTCCTACTCCATCTCCGCCTCCGTGGGGATTTTACGGGTGCGGGTAATACCCAACCCGCAACTCTAATTATTAATATTACACTTAAATCTAATAAAAAATTTATACTACAATTCTAATTATCGCATGGATTCTTTTTATAAGTTTGAGCATAACTCTAAAATTTAATAAAAGCCAATGATGTTAGTCTTTAATTGAAACTAAAATTGTGTTGGTAGTATAAGTAAGTGTTTGCTCATTATGTTATTTATGTTGTTCCTTTTTAATTTTCATAAACAAAAAAATAAGACAATGAAATGATAATTCAATTGAATTCTTGAGGCACTAGCTCATAAAGAAATTTAATTCATTATTCATTTTAAATTATAAAAGATACATAAACTTATATAATAAATGAATACTATAATACAAGTGTGTGTGTGTGTATATATATATATATATATATATATATATATATATAAGTGCGGGTGCGGGGCGGGGATACCTCCCCCCGCACCCGCCCCCATACTCGCGCGGGTTTACAAAATTCCCCTATCCCCGCACCCATTACCCAAAATGTGCGGGTATTTTAAAACTCGTAGGGGTGGGGATGCGGGTAACCTATAAGGTGCGGATATAATTGTCATCCCTAGCTTGAGGGCAACTGGAAAGAAATTAAAATCCAAATGGGATTATGGTGAATTAATATGGCCGAATGACCTATATGTTGAAAGAAGATGGGCTGAAATTGAGAATGGGCTTATGGAGACTCATGGGCTTATTTTGTAAAGGCATGAGCCTAGTTTGATTGTAGGCCTTTTGGCCCTTTCATTTGTTAGCCTAATTGGGCCTTTCGTTAGATAGGCTAGATATAGCTTTTAGTAGATAGGGCTTTGGCCCTTTTAGATTTGTAGGCCATTGGGCCCTTTTGGAAACTTATGAGCCTTAAGTCATTTTTGGACCTAAAGCGTCTGTAAGGCTTCGGCTTCTTTTTAGATTCAATAACAGCGATAATTCCCTAAAAGAAAAATTGTATTTAACATCTTTTCTCCTTAGGGTGTGTTTGGAAGTCCGGAAAATGACTTCTGGAGTCATTTTCCGGGCTTCGGGTGTTTGGGAACACCCAGAAAATGTGGTCAACGGAAATCAATTTCCGTTGACCACGGAAAATAACCCCATTTTGGGGGAAAATGACTTCCCCCAAAATTATCCGGAAGTCATTTTCCGGAAGGGGAAAATGGAAGGGAGGGACGGCTGACCCTCCCCCTTCAGTTCCGGCGGAAACCAGAGCAGCGCCCCCCCCCCCCCCCCTTTTTTTTTTTTTTAATTTTTTTATTTTAAATTAGTTATATTATAATAAATATTATTATGTTATATATTTTTTATATTTTAAATAAAAGAATAAAATTATATAATTATATATTTCTACTCATTTTCCGAAAAATGAACCAAACACCTAAAGACAGTTTTTCAGAGTACATCCAAACACGGAAAATGAACTCATTTTTCGGAAAATAACTCATTTTCCAGAAAACATTTTCCAGAAGTCATTTTCCTGCGTTCCAAACACACCCTTAATGTTTTAGACAAATACCCAAAAAATCATTAATAATTTAATTTTTAAATATTAATTTTTTTTAAAAAAAAGCATTGTTTCCAAAGAAGCCTCGCTTCATTATTAAGTAAGCCTGAGGCTTGTATATCTTCTCTTGCTATTTTAAGGGGGCGTTGAGCTCACCTTAATAAGGGAGCTCAACGCCCCCTTCTTAATTGCTTTAATTTTTGATGTGGGATCACTTTGATCCCTCATCCCGTTTTTTTTTTTTTTTTTTTTTTAATTACTATTATTTTTATTAATTATTAACTATAATAAGAAATATTTGACTATAGTTAATATTTTAAATAATTAACTTTTAGTAATGTACATAAATAACAAAAAGACTAAACTTTTTAAATAATTTGATCAATTCAAAATTGAATTACCGTATGAAAGAAATTGTTGCATAATCAACTAAATTAATACTTTGATTGCTTCAATTAATTGGTCGAATTAATCAATATTTTATTATATATAATATTTTTATATTATATAATAACAACAATAGTGACGACTTTTAGAAAGTTGTCACAACTATTCAAACTTTTGTGACAATGCTTACGGGCACTAAAAGTAGTATTTGAGCGATAATAATAATGGTCACAATAATGGTCTCACACCAGTGTGAGCCTTATAGTATTGAGATATCCCTTTTGTCCTTGAGTTGCGTATGCACATTGCCACGATGCCTCACTGCCACTTTCCATGCATTGCATTTTACTTTCCTCATATTTCCCCCCACGTACTCACATTTGCATGCCTTCCTTTTTCCTCATTTTGACCCACATGATCATTTCATTTCCATTTGCTTAATCACCTCACATAAACATACACACGTCACATTATGCTTTCCATTTCACACACGCACATTCACGCCACATGTACAGTTTGTACATAATATGCATGCATTTTTCATTTGCTCTAAACATTATATGCATTTCACTTTGCATTTTGATTTTGTGTTTGATATATATGGCAACCAATAAAATTAACATATGCCAATTAATTAATTTGTACTAACAGTAATTAAAAAGGGTGTTTACTACATTTATTTGGGAGAAGAAAAATAAAGTAAAAAAGGGACAACACGTTAAATCAAATGTTTAAAAAAAAAAAAAAGGGTGATATTCCATTGTGTAATTGATATGAATCATATAACGCTTATGAGATGTTTAAACGGAATTAACTAATATTAACGGAAAATGCTAAACTCACAATTTCCCTTATTGGTTTGTAAAATAGATTAATTATATTATGTAGTAAATTGTAGTATAAAATTTACTTTGTTATCATTTCAAATACCATAGATTTAAACTCGAGTTTGATGATTTTGCCAGCTATCATCCTAAACATATAGTCCTCCGGATTATAATTTTTGACCTTCTGGGGTCCACCCGTTACAATCAGCCATTTGCACCGTGATTTTCATACGTAAAGAGAGCTCAAGAATAAGTCAACAAGACCGACTTAAAATTTTAGTTTGTAATGAATCAAAACAAAATTGTAATTCTGCTACTAATGTAGTTTACAAATTGGTTTTCAATAATTTGTAATTTTGATAATTAACAATATTATCTTCTTTTATTGCTTTTAAACAATAATTCATCTTATTTTTACTTATTCTATTATTTTATTTAACCGTAGGTCATTTTACTTATCTACGTGCATCGCACTAGTATATAAAATAATCAAAAGCCTATGGAAACGTGATGGAGCCAAAACTCCCACTCAAACAATTCTGATTATTTTTTCTTTTATATGTTCTTTTTTCTATATGAAGTTGGCAAAGGAATTTTCCGCCCAAGTGTGAATACAGCTGGATAGATAGAGATTTATCTTGGAAGTTGTGTAGGCTGCTGACACCTTCTATTTTTAATTTTATTGCTTTTTCTTTCTCTTTCCCGTGAACCCTCTCAAAACATCACCACTTTCTTTTCTTTTTATTTCTTTAATTTGTCTTTTTCTTCTTTGTTTATGGTGGCCAACACTCTCAAAACATCACCACTTAGCTGGTCCTACTTGAGTTTTAAAACAATTTTGCATGGGGTTGTGAGGTGGAATCTGATTCATGCGCAAATGTGATCGTGAGGTGGAATCTTTTTTGGAAAGAAAAGAAAAGAAAAGAAAAGGAAAGGAAAGGAAAGGAAAGGAAAGAAAAGAAAAGAAAAGGAAAGAAAAGGAAATAAAAGAAAAGAAAAGAAAAGGAATGAACGAAAAAGAAAAGGAAAGAAAAGAAAAGAAAAAGGAAAAGAACAACAACAATAATAAGTACACAACAGGATTCCTAACGTGGCTGAGGAATCATCTTTTTTGAAGCACATGGGATTCATTGAGAGATGGGTTGTATTTGGATGTATATCTATACTTTTTTAGGTTGGAGATGTTGTATGTATAGTTGTATACGACAGAGGAGAGAGATTGCATGGAATGTTTAACCTTTTTTTTTATTAAAATATCCATATTTTAGTCTAACTTTCAAAACATAGATATTTTAGTCTATTGTATTGCATTTTTTTTTTAATATTACTAACCCTATTACAATGCAGTATCTGTTCATAACTACTTTCTCAACCTATTGAAGCACAAGAGTCAGCATTGCCCCCACCACCTCCCGTATAAAGGGAAGGGTTTGATGCCACTGGACTACAAGGTCCTTGGCAGTCTATTGCATTGTATTCTAAGAATTGACCCTTCTTTTGCTTACTCAACCAAGTTTCAATTTAGCGTTGACTTTAATAAAATTTACCTTTAAAGTTTAAAGTTTCAACTTGTTTCGTGAGAATAATGGATGGACTTGTGCAGAATTTTGAACACATTTCTGAGTGTGATTGTGGAAGTCTGGTCCACACTTGTTTCTTTCTTGTGAGAGTGTGATACACACTCAAACACCACAAATTCTCCACTTTCCATCCTCCACTTTCTTTCCACCTTTCTTTCTTTCCTTCTTTAATTTCTTTCTTTCCTTCTTTCTTGTGAGATAAACACCACCATTTTTATTTCTTTCACTTTATTCCTCACAGGCCATTTCATTTCAATTTCCCCACATAAATGTACTGAATACATCTCTCTTCATCTTCCATTACCAGCCAAGCAGAGGCCATTAGAGTGAATAGGGCGAGCTTGGGCTACGAACAGCGGATCTGCGAGGGTGAGTTTCAATCTTTCCATTGCCATCAGATCATATCCCTTCCCAGCGTCATCTTCTCAGGTATTTTTCTTTCTTTTTCTCTTCAACCAGATTTGCTCCATATTTTGTATCTGTTTTTTTTTTTTTTTTTTTTTTTTTAAATTGTAATATGTATATTTCATTCTTTTGTTTTGTATATGATGAACAAATGTACAAATAATTGGCAATGAATCAAATGAATCGGATGACTACTCTAAGCCAATTATTTGTACATTAAGAGTCAACTATTGTAGCACAATTTTTACAATAGGGTTATATCAAATATATAATATAAAATAAATTATATATAATATATAAAAATTTGGTTATGAACCAATTAATCAAATTAGTTAAAGTATAATTTAGTTTGGTTGATAAAATAACAATTTCTCAAAATAAAATTCAATTAGTTTGATTTAAAATTAATCAAATTAATTGAAATATTACTCCTAACCACATTAGCCTATTATTTATATATCAAGAGTCGTCCTCTTAGTACAATTTTTGTACAAGATGGTTGTATCAAATATATAATTTAAAAATATTATACATAATAAAATATTGATTAATTCGACCAATTGACTGGAACAATCAAAGTATTAATTTAGTTGATTATGTAACAATTTCTCTCATACGGTAATTCAATTTTAAATTGATGAAATTATTAAACAAATTTAATTTTTTTATTATTTATGTACATTACTAAAAATTAATTATTTAAAATATTAAATATAGTCAAATATTTCTTATTATAGTTAATAATTAATTAATAATAATTAATAATAATAATAATTAAAAAAAAAAAGAAGAGAAAAGTGATGTGGGATCAAAAGCAATTAAGAAGGGGGCGTTGAACTGGCAAGAGAAAATATAGAAGCTTCGGGCTTCCTTAATAATGAAGCATGAGGCTTCTTTGGAAATAATGATTTTTTTAAAAATTAATATTTAAAAATTAAATTATTAATGATTTTTGGGTATTTGTCTAAAACATTAAGGAGAAAAGATGCTAAATACAATATTTGTTATTATATTTGTTGTCATAATAAAGTAATTATTTATAATTTTTTTTAGGTCACTAATAATTCTTCTTGCATCAAAAACAATTCTAACAAATAAGTACAACTATTGTGACGAAAGTGTTGTCACAATAAAATAATTACTTACAACGATTTTAGTTGTCATTAAATCAATTTTTTGTAACAACATATTTGGTCACAAAATGTACATTTGTTGTGACCACTATTGTTATCACTCAAATACTACTTTAGTGCCCGTAAATATTGTCACAAAAGTTTGAGTAATTGTGACAACTTTCTAAAAGTCGTCACTGTTGTTGTTATTATATAATATAAAAATATTATACATAATAAAATATTGATTAATTCGACCAAATAATTGAAACAATCAAAGTATTAATTTAGTTGATTATTATTATTATTATTATTATTATTATTATTATTATTATTATTATTATTATTATTATTATTATTATTATTATTATTATTATTATTATACATAAGATTTTTAAATAATACGGAGTATTATTTTATAACAATTACAAACAAGAACATTAAATGACAATTCATACAATATATATATAGCTGCGGCTTCGTAGTCTAACAAAAAAAAATTAACTACAACCTTAAAGATTTTTTATTTTTAAAAAAAAAAAGAGCGTGAAGAAGGGTATAAGTTACAAAAAAAAAAAAAGAAGCAAATTCAAATACAAAATCATGAAGCCCATGTTCTCACGACAACTAGTGGTGTTGCTAATGCTGTCTCTCTCTGCATAGCTTCAATTATTAGACCACGCCATGGCATTCCCTTTCAACTACAGCCTTAAAGATTAAGAAACTTTTTTAAGGCATTAAACTAAGAGATATATACTATAAAAGAAATATGTAAACAAAGTGTGATAGGCGTGCAATTATGAGGTTTCAACAGGTGTGATTTGCACTTTGCAGTAGGTCCACGACTTTGTGCCACAATTAGATCGAGCCGGCAAGGCTTCAACAGCTTTTCACCCTCACCCGTCAAATTAGGCTATGAGGTTGTCACCTTCCGGGACCCACCCACGGCATTTCCATTCTTTCCTTGCTTGATCATGAGATGAGGCTGTGACTCATCACAACCGGGATATGACACCGATAATTGGTACCTCATTCACTTTCCATTACAATTTGCGAGACGGTCGCGCACAAGTGTTACTCAAAGTTTAAAATATCGATCACCAAAGTAAATTTTGAAACAAAACTCAGATATCAGTATAAAATTTTAAAATAAGAATTTTTTTTCATGCAAGGAAAAAATTATATATAATATTTATCAATATATATATAATAAAATATATTATCAATTTCTCTTTTTATCCATTTATATAGGCATATATTATATTAATAGTACTTTGTACAATATGAAATGGCAAAAACTTGTGTGAGACCGTCTCACCATGATACGGGTCGGGTCGGGTCAATATGCAAATGTAATACTTATATGCACAAATGTCATACTTATATGCTCAAATGTAATACTAATTACGAATAAAATTTTTGTTACCTATAAGGGTAAATGTAGTACTTTTAAGCAAAAATACAATACTTTTACATTTTGATTTACAAGTATTACATTTTTCCTCAAAAGTATTATATATTGCCTAAGTAAGGGATACTTGTCAATATTACTTATTATGAAAAGTGTATTACTTTTTCTCTTATAAGTAACAAAAATTGTATTATTGACTAGTGTTATATTTGAGCATATAAGTATGACATTTGCATGATGCTTTGACCCGACCCGACCCGACCCGTCTCACGAATAAGGATCCGTGGTACGGTTTCACACAAGTGTGACCCTATGAAAATATATACACATTTTTTTTTATAGAACTATGATTACTGACATAATTATACACGTTAATTTGTATAATGGTTACTTATTAAAAATTATTTTAAAATATGTCTAAACTCATACTTAATTATTAAGAATGTTTTCAACGTCAATGGATGATGAGTACGTATGGATGGGATTCCATAAGGGATAATTATAGCAGCCAGCATCTTTGACTTCAAGCTTCACGAGTTGGGCTTCAATAATCATAGTGTCATCCGACTCAACCTTTGTATGCTTTTTGAATAAATCTATAATTATGAAATGATGGAGCAATAAATCCTGTAAGGATTATTACAACTTTTGGGACCAATTCATTCTGTTATTCACCTTCAGTCTTTCGAATTGAAGATGACAAATAATCCACTATCGAATACCTTCACGCCTCTTCTATTTAGAGCACAAATAATTGGATTCCTATCTCTTGAATTATTAGAGCACAAATAATTAACTAATATCTAATGAATTTTTACCACAAATTAATATATAAAAGAAATTAATAAAAACATGACATTTCAACTACTAACTACTACCAAATTTCTTTGTCTAGTGTGTAAAAAATAATAGAGATTGCAATGGCGCCATTATTATTAAGAGAAAGCTAAGGTGGAGGACCATTCCAATGCTTGCTTATAATCATTTTTCTTCTTCATGGTTGCTTATAATAATAATAATAATAATAATAATAATAATAATAATAATAATAACTGGAATTTTCCAGTAATTTTATTCATGTATAGCAACATTGGAATTGAAATTTTCATTAATTTTATGCCTG
Source organism: Ipomoea trifida (assembly GCA_003576665.1). Classification (NCBI taxonomy): domain Eukaryota; kingdom Viridiplantae; phylum Streptophyta; class Magnoliopsida; order Solanales; family Convolvulaceae; genus Ipomoea; species Ipomoea trifida. The sequence goes on along the minus strand of CP025659.1, from coordinate 8,011,054 downwards.
CAAATCAAACACTGGAATTTAAATTACAACTTTATTCATACATTATTAATCTCTTTTTGAATTGCAATTATTTTTCCACTTAATTCCCTCACTCCAACCAATTGCCTCGCAAAAGTATGAATTTTGTACCTAAACAAATTAATAACTTCGTTTTAGGTTATGAATTTATCTCTTATGTTGTGAAATTATGTGCCAATGAACACAAATTATGTACCTAAATCAGATTTGAAAAATAAGTAAATATATAACATGTGTATGTGTCTTGTGTTTTGATTTTTTGTGTCTTGTGTTTTGATTTTTTCTGTCTTGTATTATGAAATTTTGTATTAATTACGTGTGTGAATTCTGTACCTCGTCGAAAACGATCTAGGGTGCATATATAATGTAGTGTGAACCCTCGTCCATATAATGATATAAATAGCCAATCCCACTCATAACATAGAGGTAATAATTGAAGAATGAATATATATATGTTCAATTTCAATTAAAAGTTTGAGCTCACAATTATCTACATTTTATCTGGTAATCGTGCAGCATAGGTACTACGGAAAATCAATACCATTCGGGAACATAGAAGAAACTCTAAGAAACGACACCATTCGCGGTTATTTCTTCAATTCCGCTCAAGGATGGGCTGATTATGCACAAGTGTTGTTATATATAAAGAATAGTTACTCAACCCAAGATTCTCATCATA
>CP025659.1:7922381-8005194 GCA_003576665.1 Ipomoea trifida | reverse complement strand
AAAAAAAAAAAAAAAAAAAAAAAAAAAGACAAGAAAACTAACATTCCGCCATGGCAGGTTGGCTGCCATAGCCTCTTTGCCCATGGCAGCCAACTGCCACGGCTTCTGGACGGAGAAGAAGCCACTGCACGGCGGCTGTTAAATCATAATAGTTATATTTATATTTAAAAAAAAAAAAAGAAAAAAATTAACATTCTGCCATGGCAAGTTGGCTGCCATGGCTTCTTTGTCTATGGCAGCCAACTGTCATGGCTTCTCCGTCCAGATTTGGACGGAGAAGAACTAAAGAAGCCACGGGTTGTTAAATCAAAATAGTTATATGTATATTTTTACCAAAAAAAAAATAAAATAAAAATTCACCATGGCACGTTGGCTGCCATGGCTTTTCCGTCCAAATTTGGACGGAGAAGAAGCCACAGCGGTTGTGTCCCATTCAAATCAGGCTTCTCCACTTAAGTTTTTTTTTTTTAATGAGTTGCCAAGTCAAATGTCATTGACCGGTTACCTGTTGGTAACCTATTAAATATGTGAATTGCACAATTTAAATAAGTTTAAGGGTCTAATTGAATATATTTGTACTTTGAGGGTCTAATTGTATTTTGATGTATAGTTGGAGGGTCTATTTAACCATTATCCCTTATTATTATTATTATTATTATTATTATTATTATTATTATTATTATTAGATATTAGATATATGCAGCCGTACTTAGTTATTATTATTATTATTATTATTATTATTATTATTATTAGATATTAGATATATGCAGCCGTACTTAGTTATTATTATTATTATTATTATTATTATTATTATTAGAATAGATTAGATATTCAGTACGTACAACAGCAGCCTAGCAAGTCGATCGTCTTCTTCAGCTTTTGTTTTTTTTTTTTGCAAGTTTCACTTGTTTGTTTTTTTCCGTAGTTTTCTACAACTTTTTTTGAAAATCAAACTTCCACATTAATTCCAGTTAGAACAAAACTTTCTTGGTGATCTTCTAACTAATAATTTGGTTTGAGAGTATGTATACTGACATGATACATTAATCCAACACAAAATTAACCTAGTGTATGTGAACCCTCAGCCATGATATATATTTCAGTAATATTAGGACATATTTTTGTGATGGAAAATGGATGCATGTCGTTTATCGATATATATTTTGTTGTTATGGGTAATCAATCATTATTATTGTATTAAATTAAACATACATATATATAGGTGTTATAGATCTTTACGCCCTCAATTCCACGCCATGAAGCTCTTTACCTCTGCAATTCAATGGCAATGGCTGCTCCTTCTTCAACTTATCTTCCTCTCCTCGACAACCTGCGGCAGCTTGCCGCACGAAATTCCTAGGCTCACCCCATTCTACGAGCCCATCCTACAACACTCATCTTCCAAACCTCTTCCCCCCGACTTCGAAACTTTTTACTACACGCAAACCTTGGACCACTTCAATTATGCACCTCAAAGTTATGCCACCTTTCAACAGAGATACATAGTGAACTCCAAGTACTGGGGTGGCGCCCAATCGAACTCCCCTATCTTCGCATGGCTCGGCGCGGAAGATTCCATCGACTATAGTCCTGAGAACGCTGGATTTCTCACCAATATTACCCCTCATTTTAAGGCCCTTCTCGTCTACATAGAGGTAATAATTGAAGAATGAATATGTTCAGTTTCAATTAAAATTTTGAGCTCACTATTATCTACATTTTATCTGGTAATCGTGCAGCATAGGTTTTACGGAGAATCGATACCGTTTGGAGAAGGGCTAATAAACGATACAATTCGAGGGTATTTCAACTCGGCGCAAGCACTGGCGGATTATGCGCAGGTGCTTTTATATATAAAAGCCAGTTTATCAGCCCACGATTCTCCGATAATTGTTTTTGGAGGATCATATGGAGGAAGTAAGTATGAGATTATAATATATATATTTTTATTTTTATTTTTTTGGTTCTAGCTAGAGTTAATTTGGTGGTTTTGGCAACAATTAAATTAAAGTTTGAGTTTTGTATTATTTCATGAAGTGCTTGCTTCGTGGTTTCGGTTGAAGTATCCACACATTGCTCTTGGTGCTTTAGCTTCATCTGCCCCTATTTTATATTTTGATAATATTACCCCTGAAGATGGATATTATTCCATAGTCACCAAAGACTTTAGGGTAAGCACTCAAACTTTCCGTCCTATCTTATAATATGTTGATTTTTGCAAGCTTGAATTTTATGAATGTTGATTGCAGGACGTTAGTGACACCTGCTATCAAACAATAAAGCAATCATGGTCGATTATTGACACAATTGCTTCCCAGCCAAACAGCCTCTCCATTCTTAGTCGCAAGTTTAATTTTTGTCAGTAAGTTATGAGAACCTCGATTAAAAGAGTGTTAGACAAAAATCTAACTGTGGATATGATGTATATGTTTTGAATTATATATACAAAGTATGCATCTATATATATATATATATGTGTGTGTGTGTGTGTGTTGCATTAGTACAATGAGTTTGTGCAAATTTTCCATCTAGCTTTTAATACCCTTCAATTTCTTTGTTTAAAGCTTTTACCATGTGGGCGTTGATGTTCAGGAATTTAAACTCGGCTTTGGAGCTAAAGAATTACTTGGATAGGATGTATTGTGCCGCCGCTCAATATGACACGCCAGCCCAACAACCAGTGAGGGTGGTGTGCGGTGGCATAGATGGCGCGCCCAAAGGGGCTGATATTCTTGACCGGATACAGGCTGGTGTTGTCGCCATAAAAGGGAATAAACCCTGCTATACTGTTTCCGCCATAGAAGGGAATCAATCTTTCTATACTGTTTCCGGAGGGGATGATGGGTGGAATTGGCAAGTAAGCTGTCTGCCTCTCATACACCTTAATATATTATATATTTGTTTTTAAAATATTATATATACTTTTAATTAATCTATAATTAAATATCATGGTTCTAAAAATTTTGCATAGCTGTTGAGGGGCAACCTAAATTATCACTGTAATCGAAATTCTACACGGCTTAGGCTCCAAATTAAACCACAGTTGATTAGCTATTGTTCCATCTTTTTAAATGGGTTATTCTATAAATTGTGTGATACATCAATATGTTCTTTATACAATTTACAATTTTGGTGTGTAGACTTGTAGTGAACTGGTGTTTCCCATAGCGAAAGGAAATGACTCCATGTTCGATCCCGCTCCTTTCAATCTTGAGCAATATTCCCAGTCTTGCATTAGTGATTTCGGTGTTCCCCCTCGACCCCATTGGGTCACGACATATTTCGGAGGACAAGTATGTTCTTCAACTTTTTTTTTTTGTTCTTGTTGGCATGGTTTCATACTTGCATTGGAATATATGCAGCATCGAAATTTCTTCATGTATGTATATGAGCTAGCTAGCTTTAATTTATATTATTATTTGACAACTTAAAATTGCAGGATATTAAATTAGTTCTCCGAAACTTTGGGAGCAATATCATTTTTTCGAACGGAGGGAGAGACCCGTATAGCCGTGCTGGGTAATCTAAAGTCTCACACTAATCTTTTTAATTTATAAACAAGAGTTCATTCTACCGGAGTATTTTGTATTTGGTGACAATTTCAAATTTATTCCTACACTATAGTTTTTGTCATTTAATATTCTAGACTATTATTTTTAGACACTTTTAGTCTTATCATGACTTTTCCTATTAACTCTTTTAGTCTTTTTAGTACAAAAAATAATAATCCGAGATGTTGAAGGGCAAAAAAGATAGTCTTGTACTAAATTTGGAATTGTCACAAAAGGCAATGGACATCTAGTGGAATTAACTCTTTAAAAAAAAATTATAGCCTCCCTATTTGATGTTATTCTATTTGCTTAGCTTCCTTGTCTTTATGGATTGACAGAGTTTTGGAAGACATATCGGATACTATCCTTGCGGTTTATACCCAAAATGGTATGTTCATCAATATGTATATACATATTGTGGATCAGCATTTATCGCTTTCGTACTGAATATATATATGTATATATGTATTCTTGTACTAATAAATACTATCAAAATATATATAATTTGACAATTTTTGTAGGCTCTCATTGTTTGGACATATTTGGGGAAAGAGCTACGGATCCAGCATGGTTAACCAACCAACGAAAGAAGGAGGTTAAAATAATACAAGGTTGGATAACCAAGTATTATGCTAACCTTCGAGCCATCAAGAACAAGGCCGTCCCAATAAAAATTGGAGCCTTAATTTGGACGGTTGTAATATTTGTAACGCTGGGAATGTGCCTTTGACTTTGACATATTTATGAATTGAAGCATGGTTGTACAAATTATGCCTAATCTGTTATCAGTTATCATGATGATTTAGATTAAAGCAAGGAAAACATAGATTAAAATGCTGCCTGCAAACCTAAGCTAATTAATTTTGTGCCTCTTATACTACTAATTGTGCCTTAATGACATATATATATTGATTGGCATGTGGAGGAATCATTCATAATTTCTTATATATATATGCATGTATCCTGCCGGCCTTTTGTATTTGACAATATAATTAATTTTCTTGTTTTATAAATTTCTGTGAATATGAGTGAGTTTAATATAGCAGTTGGTTGTAGGCCAGGCCAATTTATGTAATTAATTAATGATTATGGGATACATAAATGGAGCTGTTTGGAAAGGGAACAAGATTTAGTGCTCATGTATGTTTTAGAAAGGCCGGGAATATTATTATTCTGTTTCTTGTGTGATGACATGGACATTCAGATGGATCGAGTTTGGAATGGATTCAGATGAGATGCTCCCATGAGTGGACCAAGAAGGGTTCATCCTAGCTAGCTAAAACATCTGCTTTAAATTTAAAAAGCAAAAGATCATGATATGAGGTGCTTGAATTGCTTTTAGAAATGAAATGCTTTTATATATGGTGTTGCATTTGGAAATCAGAAACCCATCTCGATCTCTTCTCGTGTCATGAAGAGTGTTATTGAGATAATGCATTTTAGGAAGGTATTCAATTCGGTCTGAGTTGTGTTCATCTTCTTGCTTGTTTGGTGAGTCTAGCTCCACAGTGGTGTTTAATTTTAGGAAGGATGAGGGGGGCTTCCGCCGTTTTGCAGTTTTACAGCAAATTAAAGCTGAGAGAATAGGAAAAATGCCGGAGTTTGGATTGGGTAAGTATCTCCGGCGTGATCTCTTTTAGAGGTCTAAGGCTGATTTGTTATATTTCTGGCGACTTTCATGGCGTTTTTTGGTGCCAGTGTGTTTCTACGTACGTTGCTTCCCTATCTCTGGTATGGGTCTCTTGCTATTTACAAGAAGGCAGTTTTACGTTCCGACAGATGTTCACTTGCCGAGATACTGTAATGGTTTTCAGGCGATTTTCAGGCGATTTTGTTGAATTTTCCGAGATACTGTAATGGTTTGACGGGAGATTCTTAGTTTTGCTTTAATTTCATTATGGTTTGCCGGCTGTAAGAAGGATATTTTTTCTCCATCTTCACCTGCAGCAATGGCCTTTCTTTTGCAGTCATCAGTTTTGGTGGTCTCTATTCTTCTCCGCCGATGCGAGTTGGTCATCGGAAGGAATAAAGTCAAATCAGTGCACGTGGCTCAATATGGAGTAGATGCATCAGCTTTTTCCTTGTGTGGCAGACAAGGCTTTAAATGATTTTCAAGTCAAATTGTTGACTTTGCTTTGTATCTCATATTTTTTGCATTGTAGTAGGGATTTTGTATTTGACCCATTAGATTTGTTTGTAGGGCAAATTATTCATTATTGTGTGCACCATGGTCTATACAGCTATATGGACCATAATCAAATATACATTTTTAATGTACTAAATGTACATTATTTTTATACTGAATGTGCATTATTTAATAGTATGGTCCACACAGCTGTGTGGACCACAATAATGATTGTGTTTGTAGCTTTTGGGCCAACAGTCCTTGCATGGACTTTATTTTCGCAGATTTGCTTTGGGCCGTTTGGGGCTTGCTTGGAGTTCAACCCAGTGGATGGTCTGCCATTTTACACTTTGTATTAAAATGGCCATCCTCCATTTGGGCCGAGAAAGCCCTCTCTCGGATTTTTAATTGCCTTTGGGAATACATATTTACCCCGTTCCTTTGGGAATACATATTTACCTTTTACCCAAAAAATAATAAACATTAAATTCTTGTTAAAATAACATTAAATTTAAAGATACTAATGCAAAATTTTTACTTTTCACATTCTCACTGAACCCAATATATTAAGTTTAATGTCTCTAAATGGATATTTAACTGGAAGACCAAATTTCAAACAAAATCAATAGCCAATGTGCCATTTATGGTCAAATTGAAAATCGAAGATGAAAATTGATAAATGTCAATAATCAATAAATCATTTATGGTCCAATTAAAAGTCAAAGATAAAAATTGATAAATGTCAATAGTCATCTAATATACTTTTGATAACTCAATATTGGATTTAAATCCTTTAAATCATAGAAAATTAAAAGGATATTAGAAAATTAAGTACAACTTCTTTGAATTCATATGTTTCATTAGTAAAAAAAAAGAAAGAAGATCGAGCTTAGAAGACAAAGTTGTTGCACAATAACATTCTACGGACGACCATAGCTACGGTTACAATTGCGGCGATGACTCATCATTTTAATTTTCTAACTGTAATTATTATCAAAACTAGTTATCACACGCACGTTGCGCGATTAAACCAATGCCCAATGCGTATTTTTAAATTAGTGTTCCTTAATTGGTTAAAGTAGTCATATAATAATGAGAGAGAAAAAAAAGTTAAATTAATAAAAATCAAAGAAATAGTCTCGATGCTTATATATTTTAATAAAACATAACGGAATTGTAAATAGCTAAATTGCAACTAAAATAAGTAGAAACAAATAAACCACTTACATGGGAGCAAATGACGTCATCATTGTCATTTATTTGGACACCGGTCCGATCATTTAAAATTCATGTGTAATTATATTTGTGATCTAGTACTTTATAGTTCGTTCAGACAGATTTGACAATGACATTTGAGATGATGTACCATTTGTTGGTTTGTAAAGTGATATCATGCATTCCAATGTCATTATCAAACACTAGTGATTGAGCCCGAGTTCCTTGCATTTAGATATATCATTTACAATGATGTTGGTGGTGAATGAAAGCATCTTCATAATAATAATAATCCTTTAAATCATAGAAAATTAAAAGTATATTAGAAAATTAAGTACAACTTTGAATTCATACGTTTCATTAGTAAAAAAAAAAAGATCGAGCTTAGAAGACAAAGTTGTTGCACAATAATATTCTACGGACGATCAGAGTAATTTGTTTCATAACACACTAGAATATAGTTTCAGACTTCACAACTTGAGATTTCTATTTTTGGCCATGGGTTATACCACCCCGAGCAAGCAACCCCATAACAAAAGCCACACCTTGGTTACGCACCTAGGGATGCTAGGTGATCCCCGACCACGCCTGCACTCGTTCGTATGCTTCCATAATTCTCAAATGATAAAATATGACAACCTACAAATAACAAAAGAAAGCAAACGTAAACTCGAGACCACCCGTCCCTAACTTATCATGAAATTCCCAAGACCATTATATGGTAAGCTTCATTGTGAAAAAGAATACAATTAATTAACATTAGCATTGCCATGGTCGATGCATGCCCTAAAACATGCTCTAACATTCTTTTGTTTGATTAATTTGTAGTATATATATGATTTGATAACTTATACACCAATGAATACAAGGAACGTACGTAAATTTCTATGCATGTTTTTTGGCAAATAGCATTTGTGTTATTTAAAACATCAATCAAAATGGGTCAAATGACAACTATGGTATATGAATTTTAAAAGGAAAGACTTGTTTTTATAGTAATGACTAATGAGAGGAGTAGGTATGAATTATTCATATATTTTATATAGTATTGTCAAAGTGAACCGGCAAGACAAAGTAAATTAAAACTAGCCAAAGTCTACTAATTTAGCGAGCTCAGAAAAGGCTAGCTAACCCCACCTAGGCCTTTGAGCTATGGTGGGTCCGTCAAATTCTTAAAATTTTAAATTTAATTAAAATTAAAATTAAAAAAAAACTAATAACTATTTACTAAAATAAATTAATAGTTTAATCAAATTTTAATACCATTTGTTAAAGACAATAATAACTAATATGTTTACGTAAATAGATAATCTATTGCAGGATTGACCGGCAGTGTTTTATTTGGTTTGAAGGCTTTGATTTTATAGAAATTAAATTAAATATTTGAATGTGAATATCTAACATTAGGTGGAACTAACCTCATGCCATTTCAGTCTTCAATTCGTTGCCATGGAGTTCTTAACATTCGTGGGTATTTTAACTAGGCTCAATCTTTAGCTGATTATGTAGAGGTGCCGTTGTATATAAAGAAGAAATACTCGGCTCAAGATTCTCCCATAATTGTTGTCAGAGGATCATACGGAGGAAGTACGAGATTATTTCTATCTTTATTTTCTAAATTTCAAATATTTTGATGAGTTACATTTTTGAAAATAATTAATGGTTGAAATTACATTTTTATTATGATGTGAAGTACTTGCTTCGTGGTTTCGGTTGAAGTATCCACACGTTGCTCTGGGTGCCTTAGCTTCATCAGCTCCCATTCTCTACTTTGACAATATCACACCACAAAATGGATATTATTCTATAGTGAACAAAGACTTTAGGGTAAGCAATCAATTTTTTTTTTTTTGACAAAATTGCTTCCATGCCAAACGGCCTCTCCATTCTCAGTCGCAAATTCAAGCTTTGCTAGTAAGTACTTATCCTCAAATATATACATAAATATAATTTGTCAAATTAAGTGTTTATCACTATGCTAAATATTATAGTTACACAACTTTTATTGGATGGTGCTTAGGAACTTAAACTCGTCGAGGGATTTAAAGGATTACTTGGATCTGAGGTACTCCGTCGCCGCTCAATATGACACACCGTCGAAATATCCCGTGACGGAGGTGTGCGACGGCATAGATGGCACGCCCAAAGGGATTCATATTCTTGACCGGATTTTTGCTGGATTCTTCGCTGGTGAAGGGAACCAATCTTGCTACAGTATTTCCACCGGTAATGCTATTTGGGGATGGAGTTGGCAAGTAAGTATATATCATAAACAGTGCTCTTATAATTGGGGAAGATTAAACTTTAATGTTAAAGTTGTTGGGCGGGAGCTTGGAAAGTCGGTGTAGGAGCTCAGAAAGTCATGTGCAATATCTTGTCATCGAAACGTGACAAGTATGAGAGAAGGAAATAAAATTGTGCATTATTTACAGCTAATATAATAACTCTAACTTCTGGCTTAATTACTACAAGCGTTTTATTAAGAAATGCGAGATTTTGGTGTGTAGAGATGTAGTGAAATGGTGATTCCGGTCGGGCGTGGCGATGGCGACACCATGTTCTTTCCAGCTCCTTTCAATCTGCAACAATTTTCCCAGGACTGCATTAATCTCTTTGGGGTTCCACCTCGACCACACTGGATCACAACCTATTATGGAGGAAAGGTATGTTCTGTTAGAAAAAATAGCATAAAATGACATTTTATTGACTATTTTGTGGTACAAATATATGTGGGTCCACTTTTGATTTGGGTCGGGTCAAAGTGGACTCAGGTTCTTTGTAGTTAGATGAAGAAATTGATATATTGTACTCACAAAACGGATAATAGGTGAATGAGAAATTGGTTCTCAAAGTTGACCCATTAGAGTTGAAAAAATGGAGGGAAAAGCTTTAAAGTAAGCTTTTGTCCCACATTGGTTTGGGAAGTGGGTTTGCACCGCTATTTATACAAGAGCCTTTCTAAAGTGTATTGAATTGTATAGCATAAAGGTTTTCTTCTGCGTGTAGGGTGGTGCAAATCAAATTACTTGTGTAAGCCGACACCTACGGGTCATGAACTGGTTCGTCCTGGCCTATCAGTTCGTCCTTTGGCTCATCAACTCGTGGTGGTCATGGGTTCAAACTTTGGGTCGTCTTGTGTACGATTCGGGTAGTAACCTTTGAATTTTTAATTTTTAATTAGAGATCATATGGAATGAGATTATGCGTACAAGATTAACAACCCAAATTGGTATATTGGGTAAGCACTAATTGAATTCTAAACAAAATAATTTTTTTTTTCAAAACTATGCTTACCTTATTATATTAGCATTGAATTATTTTTTATAAAAAGATATTAGAGAGATTTGCATTTTTTTTTGAAAGAAAGAGATTTAATTTGCACTTTTGATTCCTGAATTATCTAGTAATAACAATAATAATACAAGATATATAAATATAAATATGAACACAACTCATTAAATTTAACTAGTATTATTTTATTTTAGTTCAAAGGGCATCTTCGGCCCAAGTGAATTGATTCAAAAAGAGAAAATATCATTTTTAGTCCTTCGATTATAATACATGTATCAATTTTGGTCCTTAACTATTAAGATTTTTAAATTAGATGCATGACTATTCAATTTATATAACATTTGGTTCTTGACTATTAACATCTTCAAAGTAGATGCATGACTATTCAATTTGTATCACATTTGGTCCTATCGTTAAATTTTTCCGGCGGAACTATGGTTTTAAATTACGTCAATCCAACTTTGCAAAGCATTTAAATGATTTCATTGAAAAATAATTAATTCTAACTTTTAATACCTATTTATATAATTGTTTTTTCCAATCTTATGCCATTTCTACCGAACATAATTGAGATAATTAATTTCCTATTAAAATAATTTTTCATAGAATATAGTAACATCGATTGATAAGGGAGAGAAATATTTGTTATATGAAATATTGATCATCAAATCATTAACATCCAGTAACAAGTTTGGTTGGTGTGAGTAGTCATGCACTCTTGTTCCTTAAGAGAGATCGGGAATTCGAACCCCAAGATATCTTGTTAACCAATAACATCCAATATTATATTTATTCAACAACCATGAATTACATAGAATAAGATGGAGAGGAATGAAAATCCCCAATATCTATGAAATTGACTTAGATATTTTTTGTGACTACTATTGTAGCTAATGTAAAATTATTTTGGATGTTGTAGGTTTAATTTGTAAGTCCAAGATGATGAGGATGATTACAATCGTTATCGCTACTACAACCGATATTATTCGCGTGTGGTTGAACAGGACAAGCACAAACACGTACAATTTTGTCGCAACCGCAACCTTGTGATTGGTCACAATCATCATTGTCCATGCACCACTTGTCCTTGCAATCGTTGCACGCATCAACCATCGTGGGTGATGTGCCTGCCAAAACTTTAATCATTAGCTTTTCATCTATGAACAATGAGTTACATACAATCACAGTTTGTAATTTTATTTTGGGTTAGACCACGAGATGTCCTGAGACGCAAATTTTACTGTGGACCGCAGTCCACGATATAACTATTGGTCCTAAGGTGTTTTGAGCATGCTTTAATTGTAGAAGACACCTTTAAACCCGTACTATACTCACACTAATTCTCATTCGCACTGAGCCAGCCCAATTAAGGGGCAACGTGCTGGATATATTGGTTTTTCCATACAAGAGAAGATTCGAACTCCCGACCTCTCTTTAGGGACAAGAGTGCACGTTCACTCATACATTACATTTACATACACTACCTAAACTCCCTAAAAAAAATTGAAACTCCAACGCAGAGGATAGTATTCTAAAGGAAAAATAAAGGATTGGACTTACAAAATGCAATTAGGGAAAGAAGGAGAGCACACCACAAGATTTTGAATGCCATTTCGAAGAAAGGATTTTTTTTTTTTTTTTTGAACAAGATGACTGAATTGCTTTTAATTAGAGATAAGATGGAATGATATTATAGGACACTTTTTCCCTATTTATAACATAATATAGGAATATTTTTTTTGAATACTACAATATACATCATATAATATAGAAATATGATAGTTAAATTTTTTTTGAATATTATCATAAGAGGAATTTAATTACATAAATTAACATAATATAGTAATATTTTTTTGAAATACGATAATATACATCATATAGTAATTTGATTGTTGTAATTTTTTTGAATATTATCATGAGAAGAATTTAATTACGTACATTAACATAATATAGTAATATTTTTTTTTGAATACTATAATATACATCATATAGTAATTTTATTGTTGTAATTTTTTTGAATATTATCATGAGAGGAATTTAATAACGTACATTAACATAATATAGTAATATTTTTTTTGAATACTATACTATACATCAATAAAGTAATTTTATTGTTGGAATTTTTTTTTTGAATATTATCATAAGAGGAATTTAATAACGTACATTACCATAATATAGTAATATACATTTTTGAATACTATACTATACATCATATAGTAATTTTATTGTTGGAATTTTTTTTTTGAATATTATCATAAGAGGAATTTAATTAAGTACATTAACATAATATAGTAATGTTTTTTTTGAATACTATAATATACATCATATAGTAATTTTATTGTTGGAATTTTTTTTTGAATATTATCATAAGAGTAATTTAATTACGTACATTAACATAATATAGTAATATTTTTTTTGAATACTATACTATACATCATATAGTAATTTTATTGTTGGAATTTTTTTTTGAATATTATCATAAGAGGAATTTAATAAAGTACATTAACATAATATAGTAATATTTTTTTGGAATACGAAAATACACATCATACAGAAATATGATAGTTGGAATTTTTTTTGAATATTATCATAAGTGGAATTTAATTACGTAAATTAACATAATATAGTAATATTTTTTTGGAATACGATAATATACATCATATAGTAATTTGATTGTTGTAATTTTTTGAATATTATCATGAGAGGAATTTAATTACATACATTAACATAATATAGTAATATATATTTTTTGAATACCATACTTTACATCACATAGTAATTTTATTGTTGGAATTTTTTTTTGAATATTATCATATGAGGAATTTAATTAAGTACATTAACATAATATAGTAATATTTTTTTGTAATACTATAATACACATCATATAGTAATTTGATTGTTGTAATTTGTTTTTGAATATTATCATAAGAGGAATTTAATTACGTAAATTAACATAATATAGTAATATTTTTTTGGAATACTATAATATACAACATATAGAAATATGATAGTTGGAATTTTTTATGATATTATCATAAAAGGAATTTAATTACGTAAATTAACATAATATAGTAATATTTTTTTGAAATACGATAATATACATCCTATAGTAATTTGATTGTTGTAATTTTTTTGAATATTATCATGAGAGGAATTTAATTACGTACATTAACTTAATATAGTAATATTTTTTTTGAATACTATACTATACATCATAAAGTAATTTTATTGTTGGAATTTTTTTTTGAATATTATCATAAGAGGAATTTAATTACGTACATTAACATAATATAGTAATATTTTTTTTGAATACTATACTATACATCATATAGTAATTTTATTGTTGGAATTTTTTTTTTGAATATTATCATAAGAGGAATTTAATAAAGTACATTAACATAATATAGTAATATTTTTTTGGAATACGAAAATACACATCATACAGAAATATGATAGTTGGAATTTTTTTTGAATATTATCATAAGTGGAATTTAATTACGTAAATTAACATAATATAGTAATATTTTTTTGGAATACGATAATATACATCATATAGTAATTTGATTGTTGTAATTTTTTGAATATTATCATGAGAGGAATTTAATTACATACATTAACATAATATAGTAATAAATTTTTTTTGAATACCATACTTTACATCACATAGTAATTTTATTGTTGGAATTTTTTTTTTGAATATTATCATATGAGGAATTTAATTAAGTACATTAACATAATATAGTAATATTTTTTTGGAATACTATAATACACATCATATAGTAATTTGATTGTTGTAATTTGTTTTTGAATATTATCATAAGAGGAATTTAATTACGTAAATTAATATAATATAGTAATATTTTTTTTGAATACTATAATATACATCATATAGAAATATGATAGTTGAATTTTTTTTTGAATATTATCATAAGAGCAATTTAATTACGTAAATTAACATAATATAGTAATATTTTATTGAAATACGATAATATACATTATATAGTAATTTGATTATTGTAATTTTTTTTGAATATTATCATGAGAGGAATTTAATTACGTACATTAACATAATATAGTAATTTTTTTTTTGAATACTATACTATACATCATATAGTAATTTTATTGCATTGTTGGAATTATTTTTTTGAATATTATCATAAGAGGAATTTAAGGCCTTGGAGGACAAAATAGGCCTTGGACGCGTCCTTGGACGCGCGTCGAGGCTGGCGTCCAGAACTTCCCTCTCTGAAGTTTTGAAAGCAGAACAGAAGCCTGCCTTGGACGCGCCATTGGACGCAAGCAAAAGTTGCGTCCAAAAATTATCCCTCTGAAGTTTTGAAGACAGAACAACAGGACGCCTTGGACGCGCCACTGGACGCACGTCTGGCCAGGCGTCCATCGCGGAAATATTGGCGGTTATTCACTTTTAAAAAGGGATGAGGGGATCATTTGAAGGAGACTTTTGGACTTTTGAAGAACATTTGGCTCCAACTTTTCTCTCTCTAGGTTTTAACTCTCAAATTCTCTCCATTCCATAGCTCAATTGCACTCTAAAATCATGTTCCATAGCTAGATTTAGAGAGGAATTCACATTTCAAGATTATATTGAACAAAGTACTCAAGGATTCTACTTCAATTTCAAGCTAAGTTTCATTTTCTATTCTTGCATTTCAATTCCTAATTGTTGATTTGAATCTATTTTTTTGTTAGTTCAATTGCTTTTTTATTTCAATTTTCGTCATGAGTAGCTAGATCTTTTGAGGATTTGAATCAATTAGTCTTGCATAATCTCCCTTGAGTTCTAAATTTCTTAAACCTAGGATTGGATAATTCTTGTTTGATGATTGATTGTGGATTGGGATGTTTGTCTTGACTCTATGCCAACAAGGATCCGGTTGCAATAGAGGATTAGGATAGGGATACTCACCTACGAGAGTAGGGAGTGTACCAAGCCCTCACCATTCACATTTCCTTCTCACCTTTGAGAAAAGGGAGATTGGAAGGCAAGAGGCACACCAAGTGTTTGATGAATTGCCTCTTCTAGCCTAGCTATTATGAGAATAAAGCTAAGGCATTGTAGAGAGGCCATCGTCCACGAGAGTGGCGTTGGCATTAGTGAGCTTGCCTCAATCTTGTCCAATGAGCGTTGCCAAGTCCTAGGACCATAGGAAATCAAGGGTGAACATGCTTGATGAGTTTATTCGAATCCCCTTTCCCTTTAATTGTTTCCTATTCTTTTGCATTAATTGTTTTGTTCTTAGCATGATTCACTCATACAAATGCTTCGGACTTGCTTTCGAACACTTTTAGCCCTTGTGCTTAGTCTGCTTGCTTGCCAATTCCCTTACGCCTTCCTAGAGGACGACACTCTTCACTCATCACTATACACCGCATCGCATTCACATCACACGTTGAAAAAACGTTTTTCAAGTAACATCGGTAAAAGAAGCTTTTGGGAAGTACCTCGCCTTATAGATTCTTGCCACAAGGGACTGAGGCATTGTTAAGAATCTCCATGCATGTTTACCCAGCATAGCCAAGTTGAAAGCACGAAGCTCCTAAAACCCCAAACCTCCGAACTTCTTAGGTACACACAAACGGTCCCAAGCTTTCCAATGTATTCTCCTCTCCTGCCCAGTGCCCCACCAGAATTTATTCATGGTCCTCTCGATTGATAAACAGACTGACTCAGGGAGCAAAAAAACACTCATTGAAAAAGTGGGCATTGCCTGGGCAACACTTTTCAACAAGATTTCCTTGCTAGCCTGGGATAGCAGCCTCTTATTCCATGAACAGATTCGTTGCTTGATCTTGTCCTCAATATAAACAAGTGCAACTCTCTTACTCCTTCCCACAAAGCTTGGCAAGCCTAGGTACTTACCAAAATTTGCAGCCTGAGTAACACCTAGCACCGCCGCCACCTCGTTTCTGTCACCCTCAGACGTGTTTCTACTAAAACAAATACTAGATTTGTGATAGTTCACTGCCTGGCCAGACATACCTTCATACACATCCAAACAATGTTTAATCACTCTAGCTTCCTGAATATTTGTCTTGAAGAATAGAAGGCTATCGTCCGCAAAAAAGAGATGTGAAATAGGGGGAGCACCCCTAGCCACCCTACAACCATGTATGGAGCCTTCAGCCTGAGCCTTTTGGAGCAATAAGGAAAGACCCTCCGCACAGATAATAAACAAGTAAGGGGACATGGGGTCCCTGTAACACCCCCGTTTTTCAATTCTAAAACTTACTATTAATAGTACTTCTAAAGATAGAAACTTTCAAAAAAAATAGAAATATCTTTATTTAGAAACTAGTCGCATTCTAACTGATAAGATAAACAAAACTCCTCAAAACCACGAGGGTGAAACCGCCACATCTAAACTAACTGCAGCTAGATGTAAGGCTAAGCCAAAGTTCTCAAACTATAGGTCCTTACAAAATCAAAACCAAATAAGTCTGAATTCAATAATATCCAAAGGAAAACATAAGAATGAAAACTACAAAATCTAGTATAGTCGCGCTCTCAGCAGGCCCTCTAATCAATCACCTGTGCAACCACAAATAAAAGAAACACAAAACAACAGAGTTAGCAAAACTTTGCTAAGTAAGGTTTACTCCACCCTGTAAAACAAATTTAATACAATATATAGCCACACATCCAAATGAAATAGCCATAAACATTTAAACTTCAATGTAAACATTTATTTCCCATCACAACATTCGTACAGATCGATTTTCTCAAACACAACCTTAAGATTAACATAATCATTTTCACAAGTAATACATTTCCAAAAGTATGGAAGAATATGAAACAACAAACCAAACAATGGGCAGGGTCTTAATTGTTAAGCCCTAGTGGACAATAATCACTCTACTGAACACTACGCAAGAATCCCATTTAATCTCAAATAATGGGCAGGGTCTTAGTTAATAAGCCCTAGTGAACAGTAATCTCTCTACTGAACACTACACAAAAATCCCATTTAAGTGGAACAGAACTAATACCTTAAGTGTGCACACTCCCACTGGGTTTCCAAGCTCAATGGGTAGTAACTAGTCCTAGCAGTCATGATACGTATACGTTTCTAATGACTACTACTCAACAGGGTAAATACCCTAGTGGTAGACTCCGCTAACCACTCCACAAAATAACAAAACTAAAATTCATAGTGAGACAGGATACATTTCTACTGCTCATACACAACCAACTGGGTTTTAGCCCAAGTATCCAAAATTTCATAACAGGATACTACACATCTCATAATTCATCAAGAGGATCACAACCCAACCAAACCTTTTATCCTCCATCTTTATAAAATAAAATAATAATAATAATAATCTTACTCATATAACACTCCAAAACAATATATTCTCAAAATGCAATCATAAGCACGTAGCCAACAAAATATAGAGTACAAATAACACCCCCTTGAACTTCATATACAACTAGGTGTGTTTCTCAACATAACTATATGAATCTCATCAATCACACTTGAAACCAATCTATATATTCACATGATCCAAATAAAAATTTCTCAATGGCTCAACAATTAACAAAACACACAATAAGCTGAAATTGACAAAAATTTCAGAATTCATGACCAGAATTGCAGAAAATTCTGAGGAAAATCGGTAGCACATCTTAACACGAAATTTTCCAGATATGAAGTACAGAGAGTCTAGAATATGCAAAAAAAAAAATTCAAGCCAATCCAAAGTATAGAAGTATTTGTTTCGAAATTTTTCCCAACATTGCGCTGAGCAGAAATTTAACTGACAGCATGCTGCCACTACATTACGAAATTTTTCTGGAAAAACTGAAATATATATATAACAAAATAATTTCATATACATCAAGTATCATAAGTCTAGGTCCCCTAAAAAAGATTTCAGGTCAATCGAAGTTCAAAAAGTATTTTTTCACGAATTTGTTTTCAGACTGCGACAATCAGAATTTTTTTCCAGACAACAAACAAATTGAGTAATTTCTCCCTTTTCAAGCACAATAAATTAATAATATAGCATCCATGCACATAAAAAAGGAATAATACATATGTTTACAGCGCGAAAGTAGGTTTTGATGGACATAAACACTTACCTGGATCCTAAATTCACCAAAACTCTCGAATATATCCTACACTTGTTCCGCCTCAGTTTCACGTTCTACCCAAAACACAAATACCAAATACACAATAAACATACATATAATAATTAAATTATCTCATAAACTATGAACAACTTACGAATAGATGACAATAGGGAAGAAACGCAAAGTGACGCCGAAATTGGGGAAGAAACGAAAATTGACGCCGCAAACGAAGAACGATAATGATGAAGAAAAAATTAGGTTTTCTCTCTCTCTTTTTTTACGAATAGTTAAGTTGCTATGCTCCCAGGGAAATTAGTGTATATATATATTTTATATATATATATACTACGAAGGTTTAAGATATGCATAACTAATACAGCTCAACATATATATATATATATATATATATATATATATATATATATATATATATATATATATATATATATATATTAACATATGCACATACGTACCATATTTTAACACATATACATACGTAAGAAATTAATAGTATAATAGTTTGAAATTAAGCATATAATTAGTTATTATAATTAGGAATAAAATAATAATAGATTAGTTGACTAGTCTCAAATAATTTTTGGTCTCATAAAATAGTATAATAATAAATTAATATAACTATACATTATATAATAATAAATTTTATTTATATCCATGTCAAAAATAATAAATAATATTAATTAAAAATATCGGGTATCACAGTCCCCTTTGCACAAACCACGGGTAGGCACAACATATCCACCACCGGCCCCGTTAATCAAGAAATTATAGGACAGAGTGGTGACACAGAGCATAATTAAGTCAACCCATTTGTCACAAAGCCTAGAGCCAGTAACATTTTCCGGAGAAAAGGCCACTCCATGCGATCATAGGCCTTTGCCATGTCTAATTTCAGAGCACTCCATCCAACTATACCACATTGCTTCCTGTTCAGAAAATGCCCCACCTCCGCTGCCACTAGAATATTGTCAGTGATGAGTCTGTTCGGAATGAAAGCACTCTGAGACTCAGAGATTAAGCCCCCAAGGAGATGATTCATTCTATTCGCCAGAACCTTGGCCATAATCTTATACGTAACATTACATAGCGCAATAGGCCTTAAGTCTGCGCATGCTCAGGGGTTCTCTTCTTGGGAATCAACACAACATTAGTATCATTCAGACCCTTAGGAAAGGAACAAGAGCTCAGATAGTTTACCACAAAGCCGTCACATCACCACCCACTACATCCCAGTAATGTTGATAAAACTCAGGATTCAAACCATCTGGCCCCGAGGCTTTATCAGGAAACATCGAAAACAGGGCTGCTTTTACCTCATCCTGCTCAAAGGGGCGTAGCAATAAATCGTTATCACTCTGCGAGACTCACAGGGTGATAGAGGCGAAAAAAAGACTCCTCAGGGGTGGAACCACCCGAGTGGAAAATATTCTCAAAGTAAGACAACACAACAAGCCTCATAGACTCACCATCTACCCACTACTAATTTATTTAATTCAATAAAAGTAAAATAGAGTGATCTCGCTTCAATTTGTTGGGTTATGTGAGTACTCTCTTTGCCAACCAATCCCTAAGTAGTTAATATAATTAGCTTCAATTTTTTTTTCATGGTTTTAATAAAATACTTGGTAAATAAATATATAACAATATTTTGTATTATAACTTTGATATATATTTAATTACAAGATATTGTAAAAATAAGATAATGGACAATGTAATGAGATACAATGTTGCTGGTATCTGTAATACAAAAGAGATACAATATAATACAGAAGAACAAGGGAACAAAATCGGATCATCTGGTATCTTCAGGCGTGTAATCACTTTCCTATAAGCTTTACATCTCCCTTAGAAAACCAACAGGGTTCCAGATTTAATCTTATGGGATACAAGAAGATGAATGAAACTCTTAAGTTGCTTGATTAAGAATTTCCTGTAGAATTGTAGGATTGTGAAATATCAAGGTTTCATGCAAATTAATTGCATGTATATTTCCATGTGATATATTCTCTGTATCTGTATATGTCTTCAGATAACACTCCTAGAATTTGTAGAGATAAATTCTAACTGTTAGGAGCAGTTACTTGGAAGTTCACATCAGTTAATAAACCAACTTCCAAAGATATATATGAAAATATAATTGATTTTGGGATTTAAATAAACTAAATCACGTAAGTAATGCAAAATAATTAATTAAGCGTACTTATATTAATATTTTGTAAGCAAAGTACCATGCAACCAAAATATAAATATATAGTACTTACGCATGCAGTAACACATGAATTCAATACATGTAAGCCAACTGCATTTGTCAAGCCATAAAGCTTATTCCATTCGAGAGATAAGCTTCTCAAAGAAAGTTCGAGACATAAAGCATATTCTGTTCGAGAGGTTGCTGCACAAAGTATGTTCATGCCTTCGAGAGGTAAACTAAAACAAGTGTACCCATGCATAGTATATATTCATATACTAATACCTTAAATTGCAAGAACCATGCAAACAAGATAATATATAAATATACACGTGCACTGATCCTTAGCTTCCAAGATGCAAAACACAAACCACTTCCCATGATTAAGATTTTGCTTCAAAAGAAAGGTGCATGACGTACGAGACCTCGCTCCTTCGAGAGATCAATAGCAAAGCTTCACGAAGCATACGTGCGAGAGATAAAAAACATCTCTCGTGACCTCTTGAGCATCTCTCGTGGACCTTTCGAACACCTCTCGAGACCTCTCAAATATCCCAAAAACATCTCTACCAAACTCAATAATATTTACTACTCCACAACTCCAAATATTATTTGAACTTTCATGGTAGACCTCTGAACCATTAATCTCCATTACTGTACAAATATCCAACAATCCTCCTCTATTTGTATAGTAAAAAATTAATGTTGTACCAAGATAAATCCAAAACTCATGCATAAATGAAAGTGTCTTAGAGATTGAACTTCCACATAGTATAATACGCGATACATCAATTCGGATTGCAGTGGTGGACGAGCCTTGAACCACCCAGTCTCTTTGAAGAAATGTAGGTAAAATACACACAAGTTTTACAGTCACAACAACTCAAAAAACTTGACACTATTAAAGGCCATGTGTCCGTATCCATTCATGAACATATCCAAGCCAAACCCTAAGCTCTTTGAAGCGGCCACACCTCATGTTCACATAGGCTAATCTTTTATATCATGCACTGCATCATGCATTTTCTCAAAAGATCAGTTAAGAGTAAAACTCATCCCTACAACAATGCAAAACCAAGTACTGACTTTAGGGATACCTTATATTTATTACTTGCAGCCAATTAATGAAGTACTCATCAATCATTGAACTCAAGACCTAACGTAATATTAGACGTGAGTTGTGCTTTCCTTCACCTCTTGACTAGAGTTGGGTTTCTTCCATCCCTCAGATTATTTTGTACTTAACAACCTTGTAATGCATTAAAACATGCTCTAACATTCTTTTGTTTGATTAATTTGTAGTATATATGATTTGATAACTTATACACCAATGAATACAAGGAACGTACGTAAATTTCTATGCATGTTTTTTGGCAAATAGCATTTGTGTTATTTAAAACATCAATAAAAATGGGTCAAACGACAACTATGGTATATGAATTTTAAAAGGAAAGACTTGTTTTTATAGTGATGGCTAATGAGAGAAGTAGGTATGAATTATTCATATATTTTATATAGTATTGTCAAAGTGTACTGACAAGACAAAGTCAATTGAAACTAGTCAAAGTCTACTAATTTAGCGAGCTTAGAAAAGGCTAGCTAACCCGACCTAGGCCTGTGTGCTATGGTGGGTCCGTCAAAATCTTTAAATTTTAAATTTAATTAAAACTATTTTTTTTTTTTGAAAAAAACTAATAACTATTTACTAAAATAGATTAATAGTTTAATCAAATTTTAATACCATTTGTTAAAGAAAATAATAACTAATATGTTTACGTAAATAGATAATCTATTGCAGGATTGGCCGGCAATGTTTTATCTGTTTTGAAGGCTTTGATTTTATAGAAATTAAATTAAATATTTAACTCAGCTCAAGCTTTAACTGATTATGCAGAGGTGCTGTTGTATATAAAGAAGAAATACTCGGCTCAAGATTCTCCGATCCCATCATTGTTGTCAGAGGATCACACGGAGGAAGTATGAGGTTATTTCTATCTTTATTTTCTAAATTTCAATTATTTTGATATGAGTTACATTTTTTAAAAGAATTAATGGTTGAAATTACATTTGTATTATGTTGTGAAGTACTTGCTTCGTGGTTTCGGTTGAAGTATCCACACATTGCTCTGGGTGCCTTAGCTTCATCAGCTCCCATTCTCTACTTTGACAATATCACACTACAAAATAGATATTATTCTATAGTGACCAAAGACTTTAGGGTAAGCAATCAAACTTTTTTTTTCTTTTTGTATCATATGATGATTTTTACAAGCTTGAATTTTTAATTTGAATGTTGGTTGCAGGACGTTAGTGAGAGTTGTTATCAAACTATAAGAAAATCATGGTCTATTATTAACAAAATTGCTTCCAAGCCAAACGACCTCTACATTCTCAGTTGCAAATTCAAGCTTTGCCAGTAAGTACTTATCCTAAAATATATACATAAATATAATTTGTCAAATTAAGTGTTTATCACTATGCTAAATATTATAGTTACACAACTTTTATTGGATGGTGCTTAGGGACTTAAACTTGTCGAGGGATCTAAAGGATTACTTGGATCTGAGGTACTCCGTCGCCGCTCAATATGACATACCGTCGAAATATCCAGTGACGGAGGTGTGCGGCGGCATAGATGGCGCGCCCAAAGGGACTCATATTCTTGACCGGATTTTTGCTAGATTCTTCGCTAGTGAAGGAAACCAATCTTGTTACAGTATTCCCATCGGTAATGCTATTTGGGGATGGAGTTGGCAAGTAAGTATATATCATAAACAATCCCTTACTCTTATATTTGGGGAAGATTAAACTTTAATGTTAAAGTTGTTGGGCGGGAGCTTGGAAAGTCGGTGTAGGAGTTCGGAAAGTCAAGTGCGATATCTTGTCATCGAAACGTGACAAGTATGAGATGAGGAAATAAAATTGTGCATTATTTACTGCTAATAACTCTAACTTCTGGCTTACTAAGAAATTAGAGATTTTGGTGTGTAGAGATGTAGTGAAATGGTGATTCCGATCGAGCGTGGCGATGGCGCAACCATGTTCTTTCCAGCTCCTTTCAATTTGCAACAATTTTCCCAGGACTACATTAATCTCTTTGGGGTTCCACCTCGACCACATTGGATCACAACCTATTATGGAGGACAGGTATGTTCTGTTAGAAAAAATAGCATAAAATGACAGTTTTATTGGCTATTTTGTGGTACAAATATATGTTTGGTCCACTTCCGATTTGGGTCGGGTGAAAGTGGATTCAAGTTCTTTGTAGTTAGACGAAGGGATTGATATATTGTACGCACAAAACGGATAATAGGTAAATGAGAAATTGGTTCTCAAAGTTAACCCATTAGAGTTGAAAAAAATGGGGGGAAAAACTTTAAAGTAAGCTTTTGTCCCACATTGGTTTGGGAAGTGAGTTTGCACCACTATTTATACAAGAGCCTTTCTAAAATGTATTGAATTGTATAGTGTAGATGTTCTTTTTCGCGTGTAGGGTGGTGCAAATCAAATTGCTTGTGTAAGCTGACACTTGCGGGCATGAATGTTGTTCATTTTTGTAGGTTCGGCTTGGCCTATCAATTCATCATTTGGCTCATCAACTCATAGTGGTAACACGAATCATTGGCCGAATGGTTGTCCAATTGTATAATCTGATGAACTCGGGTTTAACCCATCGTCGTCTCGTGTACTCGGGTTTAACCCATCGTCGTCTCGTGTACGATTCCGGTAGTGACCTTTCAGAGTCTTCTTGATTCATCTGTTACGCAATTAATTTCAATTTTTAATTTTTAATTAGAGATCTGATGGAATGATATTATACGACACTTTTTCCCTATTTATAGCACTAAACTGCCTACAAGATTAACAGCCCAAATTGGTATATTTGGTAAACACTAATTCAATTCTAAACAAAATAATTTTTTTCCAAAACTATGCTTACCGTATTATATTAGCATTGAATTATTTTCTATAAAAAGATATGAGAGAGATTTTCACTTTTGATTCCTGAATTATCTAGTAATAATGTCAAGGACCTTGTAGTCCAGTGGCATCAAACCCTTCCCTTTATACGGGAGGTGGTGGGTTCGAGAGAGAGATTTTAAGTTTTTTTTTTTTTTTTTTTTTGAGAATAAGATTTTCAGTTTTGATTCCTGAATAACAATAACAATATCAATAATAATACAAGATATATAAATATAAATATGAACATATCTCATTAAATTTAACTAGTATTATTTTATTTTAGTCCAAAGGGCATGCTTGGCCCAAGTGAATAGATTCAAAAAGAGAAAATATCATTTTTAGTCATTCGATTATAATACATGTATCAATTTTGGTCCTTGACTATCAAGATTTTTAAATTAGGTGCATGACTATTCTATTTATATCACATTTGGTCCTTGACTATTAACATATTCAAAGTAGATGCATGACTATTCAATTTGTATCACATTTAGTCCTATCGTTAAATTTTTCCGGTCGAACTATGGTTTTGAATTAGGTCAATCCAACTTTGCAAAGCATTTAAATGATTTAATTGAAAAATAATTAATTCGAACTTTTAATACCTATTTATATCATTTTTTCCAAATCTTATGCCATTTCTACAGAACATAATTGAGATAATTAATTTCCTATTAAAATAATTTTTCATAGAATATAGTAACATCATATCGATTGATAAGGGAGAGAAATATTTGTTATATGAAATATTGATCATCAAATCATTAACATCCAGTAACCAGTTTGGTTGGCCTAAGTGGTCATGCACTCTTGTTCCTTGATAGAGATCGGGAGTTTGAACCCCAAGACATCTTGTTAACCAGTAACATCCAATATTATATTTATTCAACTACCATGAATTACATAAAATAAGTTGGAGAGGAATGAGAATCCCCAATATCTATGAAACTAATTTAGATATTTTTTGTGATTACTATTGTAGCTAATGTAAAATTATTTTGGATGTTGTAGGTTTAATTTGTAAGTCCAAGATGATGAGGATGATTACAATCCTTATCGCTACTACAGCCGAGATTATTCGCGTGTGGTTGAAGAGGACAGGAGCAGATGTGAAAAAGTTTGCTACAACCGCAACGTTGTGATGGGTCACAATCATCATCGTCCAAGCAAAACTTGTCCTTGCAATCGCACGCATCAACCATCGTGGGTGATGTCCCTGCCAAAACTTTAAACATTAGTTTTCCATCTCTGAACAATGAGTTATATACAATCACAGTTTGTAATTTTATTTTGGGTTAGACCACGAGATGTCTTGAGGCGCAAATTTTAGTGTGGACCGCAGTCCACGATATAACTATTGGTCCTGAGGAATTCTGAACAAGCTTTAAATGTAAAAGACACCTTTAAACCCGTACTATACTTACACTAATTCTCATTCGCACTGAGCCAGCCCAATTAAGGGGCAACGTGCTGGACATATTGGTTTTTCCATACAAGAGAGATTCGAACTCCCCAACCTCTCTTTAGGAAAAAGAGTGCACGTTCACTTATACATTACATTTACACTACGTAAACTACCTAAAAAAATTGAAACTCCAATGCAGAGGATAGTATTCTTAAGAAAAAAAAAAGGATTGGACTTACAAAATGCAATTAGGGAAAGAAGGAGAGCACACCACAAGATTTTGAATGCCATTTCGAAGAAAGGATTTTTCTTTTTGAACAAGATGACTGAATTGCTTTTAATTAGAGATCGGATGGAATGAGATTATAGGACACTTTTCCCCTATTTATAGCACTAAACTGCCAACAACATTAACAACCCAAATTGGTATATTTGGTATATTTGGTAATCAAATTATTATTATATGATATATATTATAGTATTCCAAAAAAAATATTACTATATTATGTTAATGTGTGTAATAAATGATATTCAATTATACGGTTACATGTTTGTTGGTTATATATGTATTTATATATTTATTAATTTATTTATTTAAAAATTTGAAATCAGTCAACATAATATTACAATACTTAATACATAACAAAATTATTTATGTACATATATTAACAAAATAGTCACACGGAATGTAATAATTATTAAACAAAATTATAGTTATTATACCATGCAATTCATATATGTATATTATAGTATTCAAACAAAATATTACTATATAATGTTAATGCACGTAATTAAATTCCTCTCATGATAATAATCCAAAAAATTTCAACAATCAAATTACTATATGATGTATATTATAGTATTCCAAAAAAATATTACTATATCATGTTTAATTAAATTCCTCTCATGATAATATTCGAAAAAATAAAAATTTCAACAATCAAATTACTATATGATTTATATTATAGTATTAAAAAAATATTACTATATTATGTTAATGTACGTAATTAAATTCTTCTCATGATAATATTCAAAAACAAATTCCAGCAATCAAATTACTATATGATGTATTGAACGATGTGTGTATGGGGTGAGTGTGAATGTGTATGTGAAGGTGGTAAAACGAAGAGTCAAGACTCCCCGAGTGTCGTGTCTCTCAAGGATGGCAAATGAGAATCGAATGGGTGTGATGGCATCTAAGAGGTTGAAGGAAAAGAGTTACCGGAATGGCTAGGAGTTGGATTCATTGGTAAAAGAGTAAGGTTGATAAAAAGTGGTGAGAAATAAAGAAAAGTAAAGAGGAGATTGGGGTATGAGGCTTTTCCATGTGGTTTATCTTTGATTGGTTTTGTGAATGCAAGTGTGGAATAGACTAGGGAGTTCATGGCACACTACCAAGTGGCGTCACACTTTGGACTCCCACATCCTCATTCGGTTGGGGCATTTCATCGAACACTTTGTCTACCACTCCTCTCGGATCTT
Organism: Ipomoea trifida; assembly: GCA_003576665.1. Lineage (NCBI taxonomy): Eukaryota > Viridiplantae > Streptophyta > Magnoliopsida > Solanales > Convolvulaceae > Ipomoea > Ipomoea trifida. The sequence goes on along the minus strand of CP025659.1, from coordinate 7,977,864 downwards.
GTTCTTTCGAACTAAGAGCGGAGATGTGGGTGAGTGAGACTCGTGGGTGGCCGCTATCGCGCGCACACTCACTTCCTTTGGGTTTGCTACCTAATGTGGCCACAAAAGGCACAAAGCTTAAAGAACATCATCCACACAAGTTCAACATCCAACAAGCAAGCAATTCACAAATCAAAGCAATAATATTAAACATCCACATAGATCTACCATGGGGCCACCAATCCCCTAGCTAATCTACTCTAGCATACCAAGAAACAAGAAAAGAAAAAGGAAATTCAAAGAAACAAGTATCGAATTAGAAATTGAAGAGAATGGTTACCACCCCTTAAAAAAGAGGATCTTACAACCTTGATCTTGAATCCCAATCTTCCTTCTTGCCCTTGATCTATTCTAACTATGAATAGAAGGAAACTTTCCCCCAAAAGGGGAGAAAACCCTCTAGATCTAGCTATCATATCCTATCAATTTTCTGATCTATCCTCCCCTTCCTAGGTTTTGGGCAAAAGGGATTTATATAGGTAACAAGGAAAAGGGACAAATTTCCCAAAATAGCCCTTGGCCCGACCACGCTTGCTCACACGCGTGTGAGTGGCGTGGTGGCTCTCTGGAATAATTCCACGCCCAGCCACACGCGTGTGAGGCTGCGTGGGGCGTTACTGCATGTTGGCTTGTTCGTCTTTTGCTCCATTTTAGCTTCAAATCCCTCTCCAACCTGTGAAATACTTCAAAACTCTTTCTGGAAATGTTGTTAGAAGAATTTGATCGCATTTGAGCTGAAATGCATGCAATTGTTGTAATTGGATGTCAAAATGATGCGCTTTTAATCTAATAATGACCCCTTATAAGTGCTATTCTTGGTGCTTATCATGTAAATTATAGTATTCAAAAAAAATATTACTATATTATGTTAATGTGCCAAAGACCTTGTGGTCTAGTAGCACCTGGTGTCCCGGTTTACACTTTCACATGGATGATGGGAGTGGGCCCGAGCCTCAATGGAGGCAACTGTTGACTCTTTGTACTGTTGAGTCAGTAGCACCTATATTATTAATTTATTTATTTAAAATTTTGGAATCAGTCAATATAATATTACAATACTTAACAAAATTATTTATGTACATATATTAACAAAATAGTCACACGGAAAGTAATAATTATTAAAAAAAAATATAGTTATTATACCATGCAATTCAATTATGGTTCTATATATATATATATATATATTACTACATGATGTATATTATAGTATTCAAATCTCGATCTATCAAATATCTATTCAAGTACGTAAACAAAGGCAACGATTGAGTTATAACTTCTTTTTATTAAAGTACTACAGATAAACAATCTAGGACAACTAGTGATGAGGTCAAAATGTATTACGATTGTAGATATGTATCGCCTTGCGAAGCTGCTTGGAGGACAAATATCCTCCTGTAGAGTGCTTGAATTTTCATCTGCCAAATGAACAAAGCATTTAATTTGATGAGGATGCTCCAATCGATGTCATTGTAGAACGACACGGTAAAACATAGCATGTTTCTAGCTTGGCTTGAGGCGAACAAAAAATACACTGAGGCAAAGCAACTAACTTATATTGAGATGCCAACAAAGTTCGTTTGGAAACAAGCTACAAGGGAATTTGTTCCAAGACAACGAGGATTCTCAATTGGTCGAGTTTTCTATGTTCTCCTGGAAGTGTTGAGATGTACTATTTGAAATGTCTTTTGAATGTAATCTGAGGGCCTACGTGTTATAAAGACTTAAGAACAATCAATGGGGTGTTGTATGACAATTACCGTGATGCATGCTATGCACTTGAGCTATTGGAAGACGACAAAGAATATATTGATCGAATTGTTGAAGCAAGTCAGTGGGCAACTGCATGAGAGTTAAGAAATTTATTCACAACATTGTTATGTAAGATTTTCCCTAATAATATATATATATTATATTATATATTAGGGCCTTAATTAAGTGGTTTGGTTGTACTAAATAACTAGTAGTAGTTATTCAACCAGACTCTGTGCCTATATAAACCTGTATTGCTGCGATACAGGACAAGACAAGCATTGCATTATATAGCATATACAGTTCACGGAGTCAAGTATGAGACAAATATGGCTAACAGTCTACCATTCAAGAGACAGAGGCATTACATCAACTGTGACTGGAGATCAATACGGCTTCCGCTTCCGCTACTACGAATCAGGTTTCTTGTATACTATTATGTTTGGTTAGATTATTTACATCTAACATGCCTTTATAATCACTGTCTGGTTCATTGTTTTGCTTAAAACAATATTAAGTTTTATATACATTAAAATTTTAGTATATACTTTGGTTTTAGTTAATTGCATATATATTATATCTAAATATGCTGTATACATTGTACAATTGAGATACATATTTGAATATATTCTTTGCAATTTAATTATGTTTGGGCTGCTGAAAATATTTTTTAGCATTTAAGAAATAAAATTTAATTGAATTAAGAAAATAAACCTATAGCTACTGCGCCTGCCGGTTTTTTTTGGTCTCGTCTCCATGAGCTTGTCGGAGGTGATTGTTGGTGGTGGATGACGGCTGCAATTTTTTAAAACAAAGTCGTTCTCTTTTTTTTTTTTTTTGGTTACCGTCGACAACGCTTCTTTTTTCGGTGATGGGGGTGGGCTGACGGTGACGCAAAGAAACGTTGGCACGACTGTTTTCCGATGCGGAGGACGACGGACGGAGCATAGGCTGGCGGCAACGGATGGAGGTCCTCCGGTGACTGGTTCGCGACGTAGAGGGTGGCGGAAGGCGACGGGCGGTGGTGTTGGTGTTGCACGAACGGCGGCGGCAGTGGCGGAGCTGGGCTCCTCCGGCGACGTTGCTGTCTTCTCCTCCCTCAGGCGGCGCCGGCGACCATGGTTCCTCCCTTGCTGATCTGCTCTTCGTCCGTCCATGGCTGCCGTTTGTTGCTGCTGCTTCTGGGGCCATCCATCTGCTACGCTAGGTTTACTGCTGAACGATGAAGAAGAAGATGATGGGCTGAGGTTATGGGCCGGGTTTGGTCTATTGGGCCATACCGGGTCCACTATTAAAAAAAAATTTGAGTCTACTTTAGTTATTTGGGGGCAATTTATGCCGTGGACCCGGGTGCACCTTGCAAGGTGCACCCGGGTGGGTGTAACGGTGCTATTAGTGGATTCACACTTATACAACTATAGATTCACAGTTACATAGTGATAGATTCACACCTTATGAACTACAGATTCACACATTATGAACTACAGATTCATACCTGATACTCTGTTTTGCAGTGATGGGTATTCATGTTTGGATTCACACTTATACAACTATAGATTCACAGTTACATAGTGTTAGATTCACACCTTATGAACTACAGATTCACACATTATGAACTACAGATTCACACATTATGAACTACACATTATGTATTTGAGTTTTAGATTCACACTTATACACCTATACATTCACAGATACGTAGTTGTAGATTCACACATTTAGAACTATAGATTCACACTTATACTCTGTTTTATTTTTGACGCCGTTTAAGGACCCGGGTGCACCCGGGTCCACGGCATAACAATTGGTTATTTGGGTCTGCTTCAATTTTTTTTTCCATCATATTTGCACTTCTTCTTGCTTAATTGTTCAATGTAATTTCTCCTTAATTCATTATTAAATTATTATTCAACATCAGGCAAATATTAAGTATTTAATTTGCTATTTGAATTTTAATTTAATATTAAGGTTATATTAAATTGCCTAAAGTATTGCAATTTATTTAAGGATATATGGGTTAATAATACATTAATATGCAAATTCGAGCATGCTAGGTATATTTGTCAAATATTTCATTATTGTTTTAATTATACATTTAATTTGTTAAAGCATGCATTAAGGTTGAATTTAGCATATTATTAACTCATAAGACATATCATTCAATTTTGGATCCTTAGGTCAATTTAAGTCATTATGGCCTATTAAGACAGCTTGTTTTGGTTTCCCATTAAATCTTGGGCATATTTTAGTCCTATATTTGACTTGGGACTTTAAAACCTATTTTTTGAACAAGCTAATTTGGACCTATCTTGAGTCATTAAAGTATGGATCTTTCCAAATTTATGGACTTAGAGTTTTTTGTTTGTTCTCTAAGTTATTGGAATTATTTTGTGACTTAACTACCTTTTGGCTATTTTAATGAGTGGGAGTGACAGACGTGTCAACTCTGAGCTCTTTGCTGTTAGAGGTCGAGGTAGTGTTCAAGTTCAGTTATAAAGAAGTCATGGAATACAATTAGCATTATGCTAACATTAAGATATCTCTACTTAAGGCATGCTTTTAAAGGTTTTAGAGATCATACAGTGTACTCTCTTGTACAAACATTTTGGATGGTTTCTCACTTCAGTTGTGCACATAATATTTTTTGAGAAACATCCCTTAAGTTATACCGAGAATAAACATTGGGTTTGTTCATGAGGGGCCTAAGTTGGAGAATTAAAATACATGTGACCATAGTGGATATTACTCTGTAAAATAGAGGACTTATCACTATGATTCGTGTGTTTTGTTCTTTGATGAGGGTTGTGCTAGTACTTGCACCAAGTGGGAGAATGTAAGATTTTCCCTATTAATATATATATATTTGATGGGTAAATACGCACCAAAGACTAATCCGTATAACCGGTCCGTCAAGAAGTCACCCGACCGGTCAGTCATAGTCATCAACCAGACTAGAATAAATCACTTATGATCAACAACCGGTCTGCTTGTATCGATAGGCCTCGTGACAAATTGCTCTCGGATCACCCTTGGAGTTGCCCTGACAGAAACACACCCGACCGGTCTACCAAAGGATGACCGGTCGGTCAACAAAGTGACGCAACCTGCAAGCCGAAATCTTATCTTACACGACAAGTAAAGCAGTCCAACTTGCGCTTGAAGGCCGGCGATTGACAACTTGCGGCTCTGCAACCTCGACCAGTCAACCTACGCGTAGCCTGCAGGGTGACCGCCTGACAAAGCCAACAAGAAGACGCCACGTCAAGCCACTTGCAGCTAGGGCGGGGCATAAATCGGGTTCAACTCGAAAAACCCGTGGGGTTCGACCCGTTTGACCCGAATCGGGTCGGATTCGAGCCAAAACGGACCGCACCCGCAAAATTCCAGCCACAAACTGCTATTGTCGGTTCGGGTTTCGGGTCCGCAATTTGAGTTTCGGATTCGACCCGAAACCCGAAATATATATAAGTATATAAAGGAAATATAAGTTAGGGTTAAGACATTCATCTCATTTGCGCCTCCCCCCTCTCACTCCTCACCTCAGACTCTGTCGATCTCTCACCCTGTCATCCAGACACCATCGCCGAAGTCCAGAGTCTCTATGTCTCCGACACTCTGCCTCTCATCCCTCTGACCCTCTCAGCCACTACGGCTCGCCACTTCACCCTTTTCGCGAGACAGTGACTTCGACTCCCTCTCAGGTTCTCACCGTCGACTCTCGCCTACCGGTAAGTCTCCTCTAACATCGCACTTTTTGAGTCAACATCGCACTTTTTGAGCTTTATCTACTCATACTTATATTCCGCTTATTCTTTCACACAGGAAACCCGAGATCTAGGGATCGGAGATTTCCTTAGCTTCTTCGGTGACCGCCTCTAGCCATGAAAATCTAACAGGAGTGACAGGTAATTTACTGCTACTCTGCTAGTTTGCTAATAGTTTTTTTTTTTCTTCAGAAAATTAAAGTTTTAAGACTTCTAAAAGTTTTTTTGAGAATGTTTTCTATGCATTAGTTTATTTAAGATTTTTTCCAAAAATTATAGTTAGTCCTACAATTTTGTTTACAGAAAATATGCTTTAACTAAGATTTTTTCCAGGATTTTTTTAATTAGTTTTGTTTTTTTCATAATGAAGTTAGTCCTACAATTTTGTTTACAGAAAATATGGGAGATAAGGTATGTATAAATATTGAAGTTTTTAATGAAGTTCTCCGTATCATTGTATATTTGTATATACATATGATTTTGAAATTATGCTAACTCAGAATTCTGTATGAATGCATTTAAAATGCTTTTTGAGTTCATATACATTATAATAGTGCAAAAATATCTGAAAACTTTTTGTTTTTATTTCATAAAAATCTAATTGTTGTAAATTTTTAGTTGGTAATATTCAGTGAGTTCACCAAACTTTGGTGTTTATTTCTTCAAAATTTCTAAGTTTAATTGAATTAACAATTTGTAGGTTTGTAAAGAATATTATTGTTGTGAACCATATAGGTCTTGATTTTGTTGCCTGGGATAATTTGGTTGTTTTGTACTCATGCATATGTGTATGTGTGAATAATATATAAAGAGATGTATGAGGTGGTGAATGGTGATGGGAATGTATTTTATTGAGATGATTGTCCTAAATGATCTTTAATTGCATTTGCAGCCAATGTTATGTTGTCAAAGGAAATTCTTTATAGTATTACTGTGTTTGCTTTCAAGTTCAAAATTAAATGTTTCTCAAATAAAGTTGCAGTAGATTGTATTGTGCAAGATAGATAGATGATATGATATGATTTGTATGAGACTCATCATCATACATCCTCTTTCTTATTTGCTTTCAAGTTCAAAATTAAATGTTTCTCAAATAAAGTTGCAGTAGATTGTATTGTGCAAGATAGATAGATGATATGATATGATTTGTATGAGACTCAGCATTATGCATCCTCTTTCTTTATTACTAGAGGTGAGATATGCTGAAATCTTTAACACTATTGACATGGCTTTAATTTCTCACAGGCTGCTAGCCAGAATTTGTATCACCCATCATTTCTATTACTTTTTGTTTTCATAGGCAATATAGTGTATGTACCTGTTCACGGCAGGCAAAGGCATGCAACTGGACAACTACCAATAACCCTTTCCTCTTTTAATTATTCTCTTAATTTTTTTCCGGGCCTGTGTGGTTAGGTCTGTTGACTATGTTGTGTTAATAGGTTAGATTTGATCTTTTTCCCTGGTCTCATTTGAAGATTCAAGTATTATTTTGATAAAGGAATTGAAATTATACTGATCTAACTATTCATTTCTCTTTATTGTAGCAAATATATGAAATTCAAGGATGGAACTAATACCTATAGAGGATGGAACTACAATATATATTCACTCAAGTTGCCAAGCATCTGCATTTTCACCTATTAAATCTCAATTTTATGCCATTTATATTAATGTTTCATGTTTTTAATTAAGGAGTATTAAATTTGTAAATTGTTGTAATTTTATCAATGGGTTGTAATAAATACTTTATTTTGAAATTATGATTTTACATAATTGTACTCCATTTAGCTACTCAAACTCTTAGATTTATTTAGTTTAGTTAAAATATTTTAAAAATTCGGGTATAGGCACCCGAACCCGAAATAGGCCCGAACCGATAAGCCCGAACTCGAAGATAGTTGTTAATATCTTGGTTCTGGCTCGGGTGCCAAAATTCCCAACCCGAAATTTGCCTCGGGTTGAACCCGAATCCGACCCGTGCCCGGGCTACTTGCAGTTGGTGCATTAAATGCGTTGACCGACTTCATTAGTATAAATAGGAGGGTCTCCGTCTCACTTATGATCTCCATCTGATTGTAACTACTACTACTCACTACTTGTAATCTCACCCTACAACATCAATCTATATCACGGTCTACACTCCGTGTAACCGTTCACTTGTAATTCCAGCTCTGTAATCGCAACCTGATCACCCTACAATAGCAGCTCGCGCTGTTCTAAGTAACCCGCTCGTAACTACTTACCACCCGAGATACCACTCAGCCTCGGACTGCCCGGTCGCCCTACGGTAGACCGACCGGCTGACCTACGAGCGCTCTACCACTTATTCACAAACATACGTATTCGTAGTGTAATCGTAACCCCCGGTTTCATTTACGCTATCATTGGCGCCGTCTGTGGGGACCGAAGCGAGACACTTTATCTGTCCCGTTAACTTTTTCACCTTGCTTGTTTAAGATGGCAACCAGTAAGAGGAGTCGGAGTCAGGGTTACGTGCATAGGGAAGGCTCAACCCGTCAGGTTGGATACCACCCCGACAATGTAGCCGAAACACTCCCCGAGGATGATCTACGTCGACAGTTGGACCGGTCGAGAGGCTTGATGAACGAGCTCACCTCCAACCATGCAAGACATGATACGCAAACCACCCAACCAGTCGGTCAGAACCCCGACCAGCAAGCTGGAAACGCAAATTTCCACCCCGCCATTTCACTACCAATGAATGGCGCAACCAACCCAAATCTTCATATGCCGATGGCGTACGCTATGCTACTCCCAACTGGTCAGATGCCGCCCCCAACACCAGGAGCGCTTGGAGGGAACCCCGCTCAAGGGACACCACCGCAAGGATTTGCTCAACTGTATCAACCGTGGCCTGGGACTCCCGGGTATTATGTCATGACGCCAATTCAAAATGGTACGTATGTAAAAAATCAATACATTAGTTATATACTCCCTCTGTCCCATTTTACCTGTCTTGTTTACTATTCATTGGTCAAATCAACTTTTTCTTAATTGCTTATTTTCTTTAGTAATTTTTAATTATTTTTAAATTTTTTTTTTTTGTGTTTAATAATACTTTTGATGTAGTTTCTAAATATATAAATTTTATATACTAATACTAAACTTAATATTATAAAAAATTGAATTCAAAATAACCTCAGTCAAGCCTCGTTAACCGAATCAGACAAACAAAATGGGACGGAGGTAGTATTTATTAACAATCCATTCACAAAACTGGGACTAGTGATTGTATATCGGTCAGCCCAATTAATAAAATCAATACATTAGTTATTCCTATTGGGCTATGATCGTTCTTTACATAATGTTCTTTGTCGTATCCCTAATTGCGTCGAAATTTGGTTTTCATAACTAAGCTATGTAATTTTTTTTTTTTTTTGAGTACTGACTCCGTTACAATGTAGTATCTGTTCATAGCTACTTGCTCAACCTACTGAAGCACAAAGACTCCCATCATCCATGTGAGAGTGTAAATTGAGGCACCGAGTGCCACTAGACCACAAGGTCTTTGGCAAGCTATGTAAAATTTAATCATGTGTTTGTTGAATTTTTTTTTTTTTTTGTTTCTCATTTTCTTTTTAAGGATAGACTTCATTTGCATGGGGAGTTTCTAATGTGGGGAGAGAAGAAGTTTATTGTGTTCCATTTCTAATTGGCATCACAAATATGACCAATACAACTCGCTAAAGTTGCATATCATTTTGGATTCTAAATTCTCAGTCGTTAAACCGTGGATCGCGGTCCACAATACATTGTGAATCATGGTCACAAAATGACGTCGTTTCAATAAGTGGGAGAAACGGTTCCCATAAATCTCCGTAACTGATACTACAGTTTATTTCAAATGATACTACAGTTGTGTTGAAAAGGAACTGCAGTTGCGCGAAACGGAGACCGTTTCATCTGTCTGAAACTGCAATTGTGTTGAACTGATATTGCAGTTGTGTTGAAAGGGACTGCAATTGCTCAGAACGGATGTCGTTTCATCCGTCTGTTTTCATTAATCAAAACGATGTCGTTTTGTCACTTGGACCACAATGCTTGGTGGACTGTGGTCCACAGTCAAATTTGCGCTAAATTCCCTATTCAATTTAGTTCGTATCATCACAATTTATAAAATATAATCATAACCATTACTAAAGTTTCTTTTAGTGAACAATATTTAATTTCTAGTATATATGTATATTTGATTAAATTTGTAGTATCCCATTGTTTTAAAATATGGTTTATTAGCCCTGAAAGTGGTGGTCAAGTGGCTGAAGTATGATTTCTGTACCTAAAGATCACAGATTCAATCCTTGCCAACATCTCCTTGGGAGAATTCGTGGTACATAGTTTTCCTAGTACAATTTATCATTTTTATGTGATTTACAAATTATTACACACGAGCTCGTGTTTTCCTCCAAACCCCAAAAAAAATATATAAAATACTAGTGTGAATATTTGGTACTTTGCCTTTAAGATTGAGAAGATATATAATTTAGCAATAAAGGAAAATTAATTAAACAAACACTATAACTCTATAAGGGTGTGTTTGGTTCATGGGTTTAGCCGTCAGGAATGAAATTAAAGTTATTGTTATTGTTTGGTTGACAGGCTTATAGAACATTACTATGGGATTTGATTACCCACTTAATTAGAAAATTTATTCCCTAACAAACATTATTGGCTCTTATAATAATTGTAAATGTAGATCAATAAAAGTAAAATTATCCTCTTCAACTTTTCCGCCCAAACTAATATGAATATTAATTAATTGGTAAAAAAAATTAATAAACCTTAATTGGTAACAAAATTTTATATGGTAATTAACTAATATCTAATAAGTTGTTACCACAAATTAAAGTCAATACGTACTTAAAAATAAAAAATGGTTACCAAATTCTGAGAACAATTAAAAAAATTATAATTGTGAGAATAATGGAAACAAATTGTGCGTAATAAACGAAAAAATTCTTTGGAAATTTTGCATAATTTTATAAGGAAATAATAATATATTAATTATTGTTTATAACAATAATAATAATTCAAATATTGATTTTACACCAATAATAATAATTCCAATTCTACACACGCAGAATACTGATTTTGCGTAATAGTAGTTTTGTAAGATTACTTTTTCAATTTATTTGCATAAAGATGGATTCCTTAATTTATTTTCGTAAAAATGGATTGTTTTTCCTATTTATTTGAATACTAATTTTGCATAAAGATGAATTCTTTTTCCTAATATTGAGGTTTATATGTAAACTGTTGACCTTCATCAACATGATATGTGCCACTAATATTGCTCATTGGAGTCATTGCTATTTGCTAATGCACTATGCACAAAAAATATTATTTAAAGAAAATCATAAACGCACATAAAAAGCAATAAAAACATATATAACCATTATCAACAAAACAAAACATACCTTATAAGCTTTTCTTTAAAGCAAATTCTTTTCTTAAAACCTGAAAATTAGAGTAGAATAAAATATTATATTATATTATATTAGGCATTAGTATAAAATCTAATGTAAAAACAAAACTTATATAAAAAGTTTGACATTACATATAATATTTTAAACAAACCAAATGGCCCAAATCTATATATAATTCATTAATTTTAAATCCAAATGAAATTAGGTTAAAATTTAAAGCCAATCATTATTGCATGGACCATGATCCACACAAATAAAAAGTACATTTTTAATATACTAAAGGTATATTATTTTTGTCACAAATTATATGGTGGACCATGGTCCACAATGCATTGTGGACTGTGGTCATGGCTGATACTGCAGTTGTGTTGAGCGGATACTGCAGTTGTGTTGAAAAGATACTGCGGTTGTGTTCTAAGGAAACTGCAATTACGCGAAACAGAGGTCGTTCATCCATTCAACACAATTGCAGTATCCATTCAACACAACTGTAGTATCCGTTCAACACAACTGCAGTATCAGTTCAACACAACTGCATTTACAGACGGATGAAATGGCCTCTGTTCCGCGCAACTCCAGTTTCCTTTCAACACAACTGCATTTACAGACGGATGAAATGGCCTCTGTTCCGCGCAACTCCAGTTTCCTTTCAACACAACTGCAGTATCCGTTCAACACAACTGCAGTATCAGTTCAACACAACTGCAGTATCAGCCATGACCTATGGTCCACGGTATAACAACTGTATTTTTGTACATAAGGTACGAGTACATTATTTAATTTGGACAATTTGATGAGAGGCAAATACCAAAAAAGTTAAAATACTCCATAAAAAATTGGATGAGAATCTTAAAACCCGAAAAAAGAAAGAGAGAGAAATGAGCTTTATTGTAAAAAAGTTAGGTTGGAAAACGTGTCCACTAACTTTGACATACTATGGAATTGTGTTCAATAATTAACCAAAGTTGATGGAATTTCTGGACCAAAGAGAGTTAACTTGGAAACGTGCCAAATCCCTGCCAAAATCAGTGTGTATTAGCTTACTGCTACGTTGCTTTTGACATGTGAGGACCTTGAAGAAGCTAAAAAGATGGTTTGCACTACACACAGATGGAGCTGAGTCATCCAAATCAATGCATTATCTTACCCTAATTAGATGGTTTGCACTACACACAGATGTAGCTGAGTCATCCAAATTAGTGCATTATCTTACCCTAATTAATTAATTACCCTACTGTTATGGGTGGATCAGTATTCATTTATGGAATTGCATTCAGATAAAGATAATAATTATATCCATCTCATGTAACGATGACTCAGTTTCCTAGCAGCAATTGTCTTTAAGGACTCCAAAGTTTACAACTTTTGGAAAAGGACAACTCCACTTATAAAACTCAACCTTTGCAATCCCTTTCTGCACAATTCAGCCTCAGCAATTATCGTATTAGCAAATTAAAGTGTCGTTGCTTGTCTTTGTTCTATCAGCATGACAATCCTCGTTCACCAAACCCAACCAGCTGGTATCTTTCTAAAAGTCGTTACTGTTGTTGTTATTATATAATATAAAAAATATTATACATAATAAAATATTGATTAATTCGACCAATTAATTGAAACAATCAAAGTATTAATTTAGTTGATTATGTAACAATTTCTCTCATACGGTAATTCAATTTTAAATTGATCAAATTATTAAACAAGTTTATTCTTTTTTGTTATTTATGTACATTACTAAAAATAAATTATTTAAAATATTAACTATAGTCAAATATTTCTTATTATAGTTAATAATTAATAATAATAATAATTATTAAAAAAAAAAAAAAGTGATACACATGTGAGATCGAGTGTGATACACTCAAACACCACCATTTTTATTTCTTTCACTTTATTCCTCCCAGGCCATTTTTGTTTTCTTCTTCTTGTTTGCTGCGCACATGTGAAGGCTCCACATGGAAGAAAATTGGCATTACATGCAATTTAGCACAAGGATTTTTGCCAATCATGCATATATCTATATATATACATCTGCAATTCAATGGCTGCTCCCTCTTCCAAACATTCTCCTAAGACTAATCCTCTTCCTTCCCACTTCACAACCTTTTACTAAAACGTTAGTTGGATCACTTCAATTACGGGCATCAAAGCTACACCACCTTCAAACATAGATACATAGTAAGCTCCAAGTACGGGGGCCGCGCCTAATCCAACTTCCCTATCCTCACCTAGCTGGGCGCTGAATCTCCCAACAACTTTGATCCTCATAGCGTCGGATTTCTCACCAGTAATGCCCCTCGTTTTAAAGCTCTTCTTGTCTACATAGAGGTAATAATTGAAGGATGAATGTGTCGAGTTTCAATTAAAAGTTTGAGCTTACAGTTAAAATGTAGATCCATATTTTATCTGGTAATCATGCAGCATAAGTATTACGGGGAATCAATACCATTCGGGAACATGGAAGAAGCTCTGAGAAACGAGACCATTCGTGGCTATTTCAATTCTGCTCAAACTTTGGCTGATTATGCACAAGTGTTGTTCAGCATAGCTTTTCTTTCTAAAATTCCAAAACCATCCAGAAAAGAGAAAAGAAAATAATTGTAAGGACAAAGAATGAGTGTTAGTTCACGTGAGAGTAAAAACCAATAATGTCAAGATTCTCCACTTTCTTTCTTTCTTTCTTGTGAGATCGAGTGTGATACACACTCAAACACCACCATTTTTATTTCTTTCACTTTATTCCTCCCAGGCCATTTTGTTTTCTTCGATCTTCTTGTTTGCGCACATGTGAAGGCTCCACATGGCCGGAACGAAGAAAATTTGGCCCAGCTGATTGAATTTGCTGTTTGGGTTGGAAGATATGATTTGGTGATAATATTAGTTGAGTGTAGAAAGTTATTTGATAAATTGACGGTTAGCTGATAGCTGTTTTGAATTTTAGCATTTTGGAGTTACAAAAATCTTATTAACCAAACAACTAACAGTGCCAAGGATCTTGTGGTCCAGTGGCATCAAACCTTTCCTTTATACGGGAGGTGGTGGGTGGGTTCGAGCCTCAGTGGAGGCAATACTAACTCCCCTCTTGTGCTTCAACAGGTATGAACAGATACTGCCATCAAGGTTTACATGTTAATTTTACTAGTCTATATTAAAATAAAAGTGTTGTTTTCCCGCCCATCCTAAAAAAATACTTCTGTCAAATTTGAAATAACAATCATTTTTACCTAATTAAATAACAATAAAAATACTATATATGTTAATTTAATTTATAGTAATAAACTTCCAATAAATTAGTTAAAAACATATCATAGATCTACAAATATTGAACCACAAAGTCTATTATGTACCTATTATTTAAATGATGATCAAGAGAGGTTTTGATTGTACTACATTTATGAGTTGGAAAATATTTAGAAACAAAACTAAATGGTTTCTAGACATCTATTTACTATTTATGATAACAAACAAAAGTTTAAGGCAAAAACTTGTCGTCGTTATACCGTGGACCATGCACCATGGCTGATAATGCAGTTGTGTTGAAAGGGAACTACAGTTGCGCGGAACAGAGGTCGTTTCAACTATTTGAAACAGCAGTTCTGTTAAACTGATACTGCAATGTGTTGAACGGATGAAACGACATCTGTTCCGCGCAATTGTAGTTCCCTTTCAACACAACTGTAGTATCCGTTCAACACAACTGCAGTATACGTTCAACACAACTACAGTATCAGTCATGACCATGGGCCACAATGCATTGTGGACCATGGTCCACAGTATAATTTGCGAAAAACTTGTGTGAGATCGTCTCATGGGTCTCAATCCGTTAGACGGGTTGGATCTTTAATTAACGAGGTCAAAGATCCGACCCATTAATCAATTATTTGATCAATTAATCAAAGATCCCATTTGCGAGACGGTCGCGCACAAGTGTTACTCAAAGTTTAAAATATCACCAAAGTAGATTTTGAAACAAAACTCAGATATCAGTATAAAATTTTAGAATAAGAATGTTTTTTCATGCAAGGAAAAAATTATATATAATATTTATCAATATCTATATAATAAAAAATATTATCAATTTCTCTTTTTATCCATTTATGTAGACATATATTATATTAATAGTACTTTGTACAATATGAAAATATATACACATTTTTTTTTATAGAATTACGATTACTGACATAATTATACACGTTAATTTGTATAATGGTTACTTATTAAAAATTATTTTAAAATATGTCTAAACTCATACTTAATTATTAAGAATGTTTTGAGCGTCAGTGGATGATGAGTATGGATGGGATTCCACAAGGGATAATTATAGCAGCCAACATCTTTGACTTCAAGCTTCACGAGTTGGGCTTCAATAATCATAGTGTCATCCGACTCAACCTTTGTATGCTTTTCGAATAAATCTATATAATTATGAAATGATGGAGCAATAAATCCTGTAAGGATTATTACAACTTTTGGGACCAATTCATTATGTTATCCACCTTCAGTCTTTCGAATTGAAGATGACAAATAATCCACTATCGAATACCTTCACGCCTCTTCTATTTAGAGCACAAATAATTGGATTCCTATCTCCTGAATTATTAGAGCACAAATAATTAACTAATATCTAATGAATTTTTACCACAAATTAATATATAAAAGAAATTAATAAAAACATGACATTTCAACTACTAACTACTACCAAATTTCTTTGTCTAGTGTGTAAAAAATAATAGAGATTGCAATGGCGCCATTATTATTAAGAGAAAGCTAAGGTGGAGGACCATTCCAATGCTTGCTTATAATCATTTTTCTTCTTCATGGTTGCTTATAATAATAATAATAATAATAATAATAATAATAATAATAATAATAATAATAATAATAATAACTGGAATTTTTAGTAATTTTATTCATGTATACTAACATTGGAATTGAAATTTTCAGTAATTTTATTCCTGCAAATCAAACACTGGAATTTAAATTACAACTTTATTCATACATTATTAATCTCTTTTTGAATTGCAATTATTTTTCCACTTAATTCCCTCACTCCAACCAATTGCCTCGCAAAAGTATGAATTTTGTACCTAAAACAAATTAATAACTGCGTTTTAGGTTATGAATTTATGTCTTATGTTGTGAAATTATGTGACAATGAACACAAATTATGTACCTAAATCAGATTTGAAAAATAAGTAAATATATAACATGTGTATGTGTCTTGTGTTTTGATTTTTTGTGTCTTGTGTTTTGATTTTTTCTGTCTTGTATTATGAAATTTTGTACCTTAATTACGTGTGTGAATTCTGTACCTCGTCGAAAACGATCTAGGGTGCATATATAATGTAGTGTGAACTCTCGTCCATATCATGATATAAATAGTCAATCCCACTCATAACATAGAGGTAATAATTGAAGAATTTCAGTTTCAATTAAAAGTTTGAGGTCACAATTATCAACATTTTATCTGGTAATTGTGCAGTATAGGTACTACGGAAAATCAATACCATTCGGGAACATAGAAGAAACTCTAAGAAACGACACCATTCGCGGCTATTTCAATTCCGCTCAAGCATTGACTAATTATGCACAAGTGTTGTTATATATAAAGAATAGTTACTCAACCCAAGATTTTCCTATCATTGTTGTTGGAGGATCATACGGAGGAAGTAAGTACGATAAGAAAGATTATTATTATCTTGTATAAATTTTTAAAAGCTATATTGTACTTAATAGGTATTGCGCTTAGAAATTATTTCATTTTTTTTTTTTTTTGCAAATGCAAATAATGTTTTATGATAAGTTTTTTTTTGTGGTTGTAATTAAAGTGTTAACCGTGATAGCATAATAAAAGAAGAATGCTTTGTTGACAATGCATTCCATACTAAGTAAAATACAAAAGCAATGCAAATTCTTTTAGACGACAATTTTAATACTATATAGTATCCTAAATTCATCTTCTAAAGATAGGGAGGAAAAATACAATTAGAAATAGAATTCATAATAACTTACAATTCGAATACTATATAACATCAATAAATTCCTCAATTCATATTCTAAAAGTAAGGAGGAAAATTTTAATGGAGAACTACATTTGACAATTCATCTTTTTAAGATAGAGAGGAAGAAAAAAGTTGATGGAGAAGTACATGTGGGTTTCGACACATGTGACTTCAATTTTATTAACCACTAGTCCCACCAAATACACTAAGCCAGACTTTATTAACTTTAACTTATTTGAGTCCATTTCATTCCCTTTCTCGGCAATATACGGAGTGGAGTACACCCAGACCAAAATTTTGATGCATATATGGCATTTGACTTTGCCACAAAACGCCACATGTTGGAGCCAAATGCAACGAGAACTTTCTTCATCTCTCTTCTTTTTTCATTTTCATCTCCCCATGCATGCATGCATGCAATCAGTAAGTACATATCGTTTCAAACTATTTTTCAACAAAAACTAACCATTGCATGGTGCTTAATTATGCAGATAAGAGAAAAGGGATCCCGCCATCTCACAACTCTAAATCCATGCAAAGTTTGAAGTTTGTTTCTGGAACAAAACCATCTCTAGACCTAATAGTGACGACTTTTAGAAAGTTGTCACAATTACTCAAACTTTTGTTACAATGTTTACGGGCACTAAACGTAATATTTGAGTGATAACAATAGTGGTCACAATAAATGTACATTTTGTGACCAAATATGTTGTTACAAAAAATTGATTTAATGACAACTAAAATCGTTGTAATTAATTATTTTATTGTGACAACACTTTCGTCACAATAGTTGTACTTATTTGTGAGAATTGTTTTTGATCCAAAATGAATTATTAGTGGCCTAAAAAGTAATTATAAATAATTTCTTTATTATGACAACAAATATAGTAACAAATAAATATTGTATTTAGCATCTTTTCTCCTTAATATTTTAGACAAATACCCAAAAATTATTAATAATTTAATTTTTAAATATTAATTTAAAAAAAAAAAGGTTTGTTTCCCAAGAAGCCTCAGGCAGCCTGAGGCTTCTATATCTTCTCTTGCCATTTTAAGGGGCCGTTGAGCTCACCTTAATGAGGGAGCTCAACCCCCTTCTTAATTGCTTAAATTTTTGATGTGGGATCACTTTTGATCCCATCACTTTTCTCTCTCTCTTTTTTTTTTTTTTTAATATAATTATTATTACAATTATTATTATTATTATTATTATTATTATTATTATTATTATTATTATTAATTATTAACTATAATAAGAAATATTTGACTATAGTTAATATTTTAAATAATTAATTTTTATTAAGGTACATAAATAACAAAAAGACTAAACTTGTTTAATAATTTGATCAATTTAAAATTGAATTAACGTAGGAGAGAAATTGTTACATAATCAACTAAATTAATACTTTGATTGTTTCAATTAATTTGTCGAATTAATCAATATTTTAATATGTATAATATTTTTATATTATATAATAACAACAATAGTGACGACTTTTAGAAAGTTGTCACAATTACTCAAACTTTTGTTACAATGTTTACGGGCACTAAACGTAATATTTGAGTGATAACAATAGTGGTCACAATAAATGTACATTTTGTGACCAAATATGTTGTTACAAAAAATTGATTTAATGACAACTAAAATCGTTGTAATTAATTATTTTATTGTGACAACACTTTCGTCACAATAGTTGTACTTATTTGTGAGAATTGTTTTTGATCCAAAATGAATTATTAGTAGCCTAAAAAGTAATTATAAATAATTTCTATATTATGACAACAAATATAGTAACAAATATTGTATTTAGCATCTTTTCTCCTTAATATTTTAGACAAATACCCAAAAATTATTAATAATTTAATTTTTAAATATTAATTTAAAAAAAAAAAGGTTTGTTTCCTAAGAAGCCTCAGGCTTCATTATTAAGGAAGCCTGAGGCTTCTATATCTTCTCTTGCCATTTTAAGGGGCCGTTGAGCTCACCTTAATGAGGGAGCTCAACCCCCTTCTTAATTGCTTTAATTTTTGATGTGGGATCACTTTTGATCCCACATCAATTTTTTTTTTATAATAATAATTATTATTAATTATTAACTATAATAAGAAATGTTTGACTATAGTTTTTTTGAAGATAATTTGACTATAGTTAATATTGTAAATAATTAATTTTTAGTATGGTACATAAATAATAAAAATACTATAAACTTGTTTAATAATTTGATCAATTTAAAATTTAATTACCGTATGAGAGAAATTGTTACATAATCAATTAAATTAATACTTTGATTGTTTCAATTAATTGGTCGAATTAATCAATATTTTATTATGTATAATATTTTTATATTATATAATAACAACAATAGTGACGACTTTTAGAAAGTTGTCACAATTACTCAAACTTTTGTTACAATGTTTACGGGCACATAACATGTGATTATATTTTAAAAATATACAAAATAAAACTTACAAATAAGAACAGAACATAACATCTTAATTATTGGGGGAAATAAATAAGACACATTAAAATGTGATTATATTCATAACTAAATATGAAATATAATTAATTGGGTAAAATAGTTCAATTTTAATACTATATAGTATCCTAAATTCATCTTCTAGGGAGGAAAAATACATGCAATTAGAAATACAATTCGTAACTTACAATTCTAATACTATATAACATCAATAAATCCCTCAATTCATATTCTAAAGGTAAGGAGTAAAATTTTAATGGAAAACTACATTTGGCAATTCATCTTCTAAAAATAGGGAGGAAGAAAAAAGAGAAAAAAGTTGATGAAGAAGTGTATGTGGGTTTGGACTTCAATTATATAAACCACTAGTCCCATCCACCAAATTAATACACTAAGCCACTTTATTAACTTTTAACTTATTTGAGTCCATTTCTCGGCAATATACGGAGTGGAGTACACACAGACAAAAATTGTGATGCATATATGGCATTTGACTTTGGCACAAAACGCCACATGTTGGAGCCAGATGCAACAAGAGCTTTCTTCATCTCTCTTCTTTTTTCATTTTCATCTCCCCATGCATGCATGCAAGCAATCAGTTTCAAACTAATTTTCAACAAAAACTAACCACTGCATGGTGCTTAATTATGCAGATAAGAGAAAAGGGATCCCGCCATCTCACATCTATCTCTAAATCCATGCAAAGTTTGAACTTTGTGTCTGGAACAAAACCATCTCTAGACCTAATAGTGACGACTTTTAGAAAGTTGTCACAATTACTCAAACTTTTGTGACAATGTTTACGGGCACTAAAGTAGTATTTGAGTGATAACAATAGTGGTCATAATAAATGTACATTTTGTGACCAAATATGTTACAAAAAATTGATTTAATGACAACTAAAATCATTGTAATTAATTATTTTATTGTGACAACACTTTCGTCACAATAGTTGTACTTATTTGTGAGAATTGTTTTTGATCCAAAATGAATTATTAGTGACCTAAAAAATAATTATAAATAATTTCTTTATTAAGACAACATATATTGTATTTAGCATCTTTTCTCCTTAATATTTTAGACAAATACCCAAAAATTATTAATAATTTAATTTTTAAATATTAATTTAAAAAAAAAAAAAAGCTTAGTTTCCTAAGAAGCCTCAGGCTTCATTATTAAGGAAGCCTGAGGCTTCTTTAACTTCTCCTGCCATTTTAAGGAGGCCTCAGGCTTATATATATGGCATTCGATCTTGTTCCATTTCCATCTCCCCGTGCTCCTTAGTATTCATTCATTCTAATCATAGTTCACCATTTCCAGTCTCTGCTTCATCTATTCACATTGTAATATAGCGACATCGGAAGCCTTCCAATTTTCAGCAATTGTCCACACCGCATCAGGTTTTCAGTGTATCTATCTAATTGGTAATTAATTAGCTCCTATATAGCTCAGGGTTTATCAAATTAAATATATTTAACTTTGCCACAAAACCGCCACATGTTGTAGATGACGACGTCTGATAATGTTGGAGCGGTGTTCTACTTTTTTCATTTTCATCTCCCCATGCACGCATATATATATATATATATATGGCATTCTTGTTCCTAATCTTTGTATATATTCTTCCCCTGCATGTCTTGTTCCTAATCTTTGTATGCTACATCTCCCGCCCTTTCCCCATTTAATAATAAGGTAAGCTTCCAAAGCTCTTTCCTTTTGGATCATCTTCTGCCCAATGCTGTGTTATTCTTCTCCAGTTTGTTATAGCTGATGTCATCCCGGCCCCTTCATTGTATATATACGTGTATCACCTTTCCCACTGGGATCATTCTGGTTAACATGAAATAACATGCTTCATTCCTTTCATCGCATACCTTCTCTCACGTCATATACCCCAGTTTTTGGTTCCCATTGGGTTTCTGAAAATTCTTTAAATTCAGGTGTACCAGAGTTTTGAGAGTTTTTTTTTTTTTTAGAATACTCGTGTTGGAGGATACATGCTTAAAGAGAAAAGATGAAAAGGGCACCAAAAAGTAAATTCAATTCATTGTGGATATTAGTTCCTTCCTCCTTGTATATAAGCAGAGCATAGCGTATATTTTCTCACTTCATCTTCTTCATTTTTCAGTCTGTAACAAGTATATATCTTTGGATTCAATAATATTCAATTCTGTTTTCTCTTCACCTCACTGCACAATTCGACAACTCGATCTGTTAAGTTAGTAATTTTAACTATTTTTTTTTGGTTTAATTTGCTTTTTGCGACTCAACGTCAAAAAGCTTATATGGATCGGAGTGATTTTAGCAGATAAGCTTTCTTCCCTTCCGTCCACATATATAGACTGTACTCACTCTGATCTGTGTTTTCACATTGTAATATAGCGACATCGGAAGCCTTCCAATTTTCAGCAATTGTCCACACCGCATCAGGTTTTCAGTGTATCTACTTGGTAATTAGCTCCTATATATATAGCTCAGGGTTTATCAAATTGCTGTCTTTATCAAATCCGAACATCTGGTGTCGTATGCTCTTATTCTATAGAATGCATGCATGAACTTTAAAAACAACGTGTGAAGTTGAACATAAAAAATGGAATGTTTGTGTGCATGCATGAACTTGAAGTTGTTATTATTATTATTATTATTATTATTATTATTATTATTATTATTATTATTATTATTATTATTATTATTAGTACGATGAATTGTTTATTATTATTTGTAGTAGTATGAGTTTTTTTTATTATTATTAGTATGAGTTGTTCATTATTATTATTATTATTATTATTATTATTATTATTATTATTATTATTATTATTATTATTATTATTATCTAGGTTAATTCATTTGGCTAACTTAAATATTCATAAGAAAAAATAAAAACAAGCCGTATCTCTATTTAAAATAAAAAAAACCGACATACGACGTCGTATGTACTTATTTAAAAAATTAAAAATAATATATATACGACATCGATTTTGTATGTAAAACCGACGTCGTATAATTTATTTATAACGTCTGCTAGAACTAAGTCGAAAAAAATCGATTATATTTTGCTATTTTGCTTCCATAAATTATTGAGATTATGAAAATTTTCTAAGTTAGGCTACTAAGGTGCACACAGATCAGAGAGGTGAAGTATTCAATAAGGAGTTCAGTTTTCAAATTTGCCAAAAGGATTCAAGTAAGCTTTGCTAACTTTCTGATTATATTGATTAATTTCCGCATACAGAATAATATGTAAATTAGAATTTATTATGATTTACAGTGCTATTACTTTGTGTTTAACAATAACAAACTAACGTAACCAAAATTTTATTATTATTATTAGGGATAAGGGTCAAATAGACCCTCCAACTATGTATTAAAGTGCAATTAGACCCTTGAACTACAAAAACATTCAATTAGACCCTTAAACTTGTTAAAATTGTGCAATTAACTCATTTGACCTATAATAGTATGTCACCCCAAGTCACTTGCCACATAAGATTCCATGTAGATTAATATTTTTTAAAAATTATATTTTAAAAAAATCAAAATTTTTATATTTATATTAAAAAAAAAAAAAAAAAACCATTCCGCCATGGCAGGTTGGCTGCCATGGCTTCTTTGTCCATGGCAGCCAACTGCCATGGCTCCTCCGTCCAGATTTGGACGGAGAAGAAGCCACGGCTTCTTTGCCATGGCAGGTTGGACGGAGAAGAAGCCACGGCTTATATTTATATTTTTACAAAAAAAAAAAAAAAAAAAAAAAGACAAGAAAACTAACATTCCGCCATGGCAGGTTGGCTGCCATGGCCTCTTTGCCCAGGCAGCCAACTGCCACGGCTTCTGGACGGAGAAGAAGCCACTGCACGGCGGCTGTTAAATCATAATAGTTATATTTATATTTAAAAAAAAAAAAAATTAACATTCTGCCATGGCAAGTTGGCTGCCATGGCTTCTTTGTCTATGGCAGCCAACTGTCATGCCTTCTCCGTCCAGATTTGGACGGAGAAGAACTAAAGAAGCCACGGGTTGTTAAATCAAAATAGTTATATGTATATTTTTACCAAAAAAAAATAAAATAAAAATTCACCATGGCACGTTGGCTGCCATGGCTTTTCCGTCCAAATTTGGACAGAGAAGAAGCTACAGCGGTTGTGTCCCATTCAAATTAGGCTTCTCCACTTAAGTTTTTTTTTTTTTAATGAGTTGCCAAGTCAAATGTCATTGACCGGTTACCTTTTGGTAACCTATTAAATATGTGAATTGCACAATTTAAATAAGTTTAAGGGTCTAATTGAATATGTTTGTACTTTGAGGGTCTAATTGTATTTTGATGTATAGTTGGAGGGTCTATTTAACCATTATCCCTTATTATTATTATTATTATTATTATTATTATTAGATATTAGATATATGCAGCCGTACTTAGTTATTATTATTATTATTAGATATTAGATATATGCAGCCGTACTTAGTTATTATTATTATTATTATTATTATTATTATTATTATTATTATTATTATTATTATTATTATTAGAATAGATTAGGTATTCAGTACGTACAACAGCAGCCTAGCAAGTCGATCGTCTTCTTCAGCTTCTTTTTTTTTTTTTTGCAAGTTTCACTTGTGTTTTTTACGTAGTTTTCTACAACTTTTTTTGAAAATCAAGCTTCCACATTAATTCCAGTTAGAACAAAACTTTCTTGGTGATCTTCTAACTAATAATTTGGTTTGAGAGTATGTATACTGACATGATACATTAATCCAACACAAAATTAATCTAGTGTATGTGAACCCTCGGTCATGATATATATTTCAGCAATATTAGGGCATATTTTTGTGATGGAAAATGCATGCATGTTGTTTATCGATATATATTTTGTTGTTATGGGTAATCAATCATTATTATTGTATTAAATTAAACATACATATATATATATAGGTGTTATCGATCTTTACGCCGTCAATTCCACACCATGAAGCTCTTTACCTCTGCAATTCAATGGCAATGGCTGCTCCTTCTTCAACTTATCTTCCTCTGCTTGACAACCTGCGGCAGCCTGCCGCACGAAATTCCTAGGCTCACCCCATTCTACGAGCCCATCCTACAACACTCATCTTCCAAACCTCTTCCCCCCGACTTCGAAACCTTTTACTACACGCAAACCTTGGACCACTTCAATTATGCACCTCAAAGTTATGCCACCTTTCAACAGAGATACATAGTGAATTCCAAGTACTGGGGTGGCGCTCAATCCAACTCCCCTATCTTCGCATGGCTCGGCGCAGAAGATTCCATCGACTATAGTCCTGAGAGCTCTGGATTTCTCACCAATATTACCCCTCATTTTAAGGCCCTTCTCGTCTACATAGAGGTAATAATTGAAGAATGAATATGTTCAGTTTCAATTAAAATTTTGAGCTCACTATTATCTACATTTTATCTGGTAATCGTGCAGCATAGGTTTTACGGAGAATCGATACCGTTTGGAGAAGGGCTAATAAACGATACAATTCGCGGGTATTTCAACTCCGCGCAAGCACTGGCGGATTATGCAGAGGTGCTTTTATATATAAAAGCCAGTTTATCAGCCCACGATTCTCCGATAATTGTTATTGGAGGATCATACGGAGGAAGTAAGTATGAGATTATAATATATATATATATATATATATATATATATATATATATATATATATATATATATATATATTTATTTATTTATTTATTTTTATTTTTTTGGTTCTAGCTAGAGTTAATTTGGTGGTTTTGGCAACAATTAAATTAAAGTTTGAGTTTTGTATTATTTCATGAAGTGCTTGCTTCGTGGTTTCGGTTGAAGTATCCACACATTGCTCTTGGTGCTTTAGCATCTTCTGCACCTATTTTATACTTTGATAACATTACAGCAGAAGATGGATATTATTCCATAGTCACTAAAGACTTTAGGGTAAGCACTCAAACTTTCCGTCCTATCCTATATTATGTTGATTTTTGCAAGCTTGAATTTTATGAATGTTGATTGCAGGAAGTTAGTGACACCTGCTATCAAACAATAAAGCAATCATGGTCGATTATTGACACAATTGCTTCCCAGCCAAACGGCCTCTCCATTCTTAGTCGCAAGTTTAATTTATGTTGGTAAGTTATGAGAACCTCCATTAAAAGAGTGTTAGACAAAAATCTAACTGTGGATATGATGTATATGTTTTGAATTATTATATATACAAAGTATGCATCTATATATATATATATATATATATATATATATGTGTGTGTGTGTGTGTGTGTGTGTGTTGCATTAGTACAGTGAGTTTGTGCAAATTTTTCATCTAGCTTTTAATACCCTTCAATTTGTTTGTTTAAAGCTTTGACCATGTGGGCGTTGATATTCAGGAATTTAAACTCGGCCTTGGAGCTAAAGAATTACTTGGATAGGATGTATTGTGCGGCCGCTCAATATGACATGCCGGCCACACAACCAGTGAGGGTGGTGTGCGGCGCCATAGATGGCGCACCCAAAGGGGCTGATATTCTTGACCGGATACAAGCTGGTGTTGTCGCCATAAAAGGGAATAAACCCTGCTATACTGTTTCCGCCATAGAAGAGAATAAATCTTTCTATACTGTTTCTGCAGGAGGGGATGATGGGTGGAGTTGGCAAGTAAGCTGTCGGCCTCTCATACACCTTAATATATTATATATTTGTTTTTAAAATATTATATATACTTTTAATTAATCTGTAATTAAATATCATGGTTCTAAAAATTTCGCATAGGTGTTGAGGGACAACCTAAATTATCACTGTAATCAAAATTCTACACGGCTTAGGCCCCAAACTAAACCACATAGTCAGTTGATTAGCTATTGTTCCATCTTTTTAAATGAGTTATTCCATAAATTGTGTGATACATCAATATGTTCTTTATACAATTTACAATTTTGGTGTGTAGACTTGTAGTGAACTGGTGTTTCCCATAGCGAAAGGAACTGACTCCATGTTCGATCCAGCTCCTTTCAATCTGGAGGAATATTCCGAGTCCTGCATTAGTGCTTTCGGTGTTCCCCCTCGACCCCATTGGGTCACGACATATTTCGGAGGACAAGTATGTTCTTTGACTCTTTTTTTTTTCTTTATATATATATATATATATATATATATATATATATATATATATATATATATATATATATATATATATATATATTTCTTTTTGGCATGGTTTCATACTTGCATTGGAATATATGTAGCATCGAAATTTCTTCATGTATGCATATGAGCTAGCTACCTTTAATTTATATTATTATATGACAACTTAAAATTAAATTGCAGGATATTAAATTAATTCTTCGAAATTTTGGAAGCAACATTATATTTTCGAATGGCGGGAGAGACCCGTATAGCAGTGCTGGGTAATCTAAAGTCTCACACCAATCTTTTTAATTTATAAAAAAGAGTTCATTCTACCGGAGTATTTTGTATTTGGTGACAATTTCAAATTTATTCCTACACTATAGTTTTTGTCATTTAATATTATATTCTAGACTATTATTTTTTAGACACTGACTTTTCCTATTAACTCTTTGAGTCTTTTTAGTCCAAAAAATAATAATCCGAGGTGTTGAAGGGCAAAAAAGATAGTCTTAGGACTAAATTTGGAATTGTCACCAAAGGCAAGGGACATCGGGTGGAATTAACTCTTTATAAAAAAAAAATTATCAGCCTCCTTATCTTATGTTATTCTATTTGCTTAGCTTCCTTGTCTTTGTGGATTGACAGAGTTTTGAAAGACATATCGGATACCATCCTTGCGGTTTATACCCAAAATGGTATGTTCATCAATATGTATATACATATTGTGGATCAGCATTTATCACTTTCGTACTAAATAGATATATGTGTATATGTATTCTTGTACTAATAAATACTATCAAAATATATATAATTTGACAACTTTTGTAGGCTCTCATTGTTTGGACATACTTGGGGAAACAGCTTCGGATCCAGCATGGTTAACCAACCAACGAAAGAAGGAGGTTAAAATAATACAAGGTTGGATAACCAAGTATTATGCTAACCTTCGAGCCATCAAGAACAAGGCCGTCCCAATAAAAATTGGAGCCTTAATTTGGACCGTTGTAATATTTGTAACGCTGGGAATGTGCCTTTGACTTTGACATATTTATGAATTGAAGCATTGTTGTACAAATTATGCCTAATCTGTTATCAGTTATCATGATGATTTAGATTAAAGCAAGGAAAGCATAGATTAAAATGCTGCCTGCAAACCTAAGTTAATTAATTTTGTGCCTTAATGACATATATATTGGCATGTGGAGGAATCATTCATAAATATGCATGTATCCTGCCGGCCTTTTGTATTTGACAATATAATTAATTTTCTTGTTTTATAAATTTCTGTGAATATGAGTGAGTTTAATATAGCAGTTGGTTGTAGGCCAGGCCAATTTATGTAATTAATTAATGATTATGGGATACATAAATGGAGCTGTTTGGAAAGGGAACAAGATTTAGTGCTCATGTATGTTTTAGAGAGGCCGGGAATATTATTATTCTGTTTCTTGTGTGATGACATGGACATTTAGATCGATCGAGTTTGGAATGGATTCAGATGAGATGCTCCCATGAGTGGACCAAGAAGGGTTCATCCTAGCTAGCTAGCTAGCTAGAGTGGTGTTTTAGGAAGCTAAGGATGAGGGGCCTTCCGCCGTTTTGCAGTTTTACAGCAAATTAAAGCTGAGAGAATAGGAAAAATGCCGGAGTTTGGATTGGGTAAGTATCTCCGGCGTGATCTCTTTTAGAGGTCTAAGGCTGATTTGTTATATTTCCGGCGACTTTCATGGCGTTTTTTGGTGCCAGTGTGTTTCTACGTACGTTGCTTCCCTATCTCTGGTATGGGTCTCTTGCTATTTACAAGAAGGCAGTTTTACGATCCGACAGATGTTCACCGGCTGATTTTCAGGCGATTTTGTTGAATTTTCCGAGATACTGTAATGGTTTGACGGGAGATTCTTAGTTTTGCTTTAATTTGTCTCATCTTAAGATTTCATTATGGTTTGCGGGCTGTAAGACAGAAATTTTTTCTCCGGCGACATCCATCTTCACCGGCAGTCATCAGTTTTGGTGGTCTCTATTCTTCTCCGCCGATGCGAGTTGGTCATCGGAAGGAAGGGATGCTTGAGTCATGGTCAATAAAGTCAAATTGTTGACTTTGCTTTGTAGCTTTTGGGCCAACAGTCCTTCCATGGACTTTATTTTGGCAGATTTGCTTTAGGCCGTTTGGGGCTTGCTTGGAGTTCAACCCAGTGGATGGTCTGCCATTTTTCACTTTGTGTTAAAATGTTCATCCTCCATTTGGGCCGAGTAAGCCCTAAATATCTCTCGTATTTTTAATTGCCTTGGTGCAATGCGTTTGATCTCCCAAGTTTGGGTCGGGGTATACCCCGCCCGCGTATTTGTAATTACATCATAAGGTGGTCGGGGTTTTTGCCCCGTTCCTTTGGGAATACATATTTACCTTTTACCCAAAAAATAATAAACATTAAATTCTTGTTAAAATAACATTAAATTTAAAGATACTAATGCAAATTTTTTACTTTTCGCATTCTCACTAATGATGAATCCAATATATTAAGTTTATGAACCTAATTTTGTACTTGTTCATCTCGACAAGAAGTTAATTTTTACATTATTACCCTTAAATTTAATGTTCACTAAATGGATATTTAACTGGAAGATCAACTTTCAAACAAAATCAATAGTCAATGGGCCATTTATGGTCAAATTGAAAATCGAAGATGAAAATTGATAAATGTCAATAGTCAATGAATCATTTATGGTCCGGTTAAAAGTCAAAAATAAAAATTGATAAACGTCAATAGTCAAGGGACCATTCTTGGAATTAACTTATTTACTTTTGATAACTCAATATTGGATTTAAATCCTTTAAATCATAGAAAATTAAAAGGATATTAGAAAATTAAGTACAACTTCTTTGAATTCATACGTTTCATTAGTAAAAAAAAAAAAGAGCTTAGAAGACAAAGTTGATGCACAATAACATTCTACGGACGACCATAGCTACGGTTACAGTTGCGGCGATGACTCATCATGTTAACTTTCTGACTGTAATTATTATCAAAATATTTGTGTTGCTATATTTTGAATAGTTTCTATATCTTCAGTTTCTTGTGTAGTTCCTTTCTAGTGTTGGTATACTCATCTTGTATATGGAAAGAAGTTGTCTGTATGTGTTAGGGCTTTAGAAGTATACAATGGAAAATATAGAGGGTTTAGTGGGGTGCAGAAGATAGCCGAAATTGAGAGAAAAGGACTGGTGCAAAAATGTACTCAATGAAATTCTTCGAAAAAGGGACTTTCAGTCTAACCTAGAGGATGATGTCTGCATGAAATGA
Organism: Ipomoea trifida; assembly: GCA_003576665.1. Classification (NCBI taxonomy): domain Eukaryota; kingdom Viridiplantae; phylum Streptophyta; class Magnoliopsida; order Solanales; family Convolvulaceae; genus Ipomoea; species Ipomoea trifida. The sequence continues at coordinate 7,947,960 of CP025659.1, read as the reverse complement.
TCAGACGGGAGCCTAAAGCAACCGAAGTTTCACTTGTATCAAGACATGAGGGATCCTGAGGCTTGAGGAACATATATAACTCAAGTCTATCAATTTCAAGCAGTACTTTTGAACAACTTCAATGGATATTGGGATGTGATGATCTTGTTGTATAAATGTTTTGTGTTTGTTGTACTTAATCATGCCAGTAAATTAATATTGAACTAGGCTTGTCACACTTACTTTATGCACTTTATGTACTTTGCATGATCATGGACTAAATACAAGAATTCAGGTCTGATCTCATAGTAAAATCCTGACAGTTAATTCAGAGTAATTTGATTCATAACACACTAGAATATAGTTTCAGACATCACAACTTGAGATTTCTATTTTTGGCCATGGGTTATACCACAAACCCGAGCAATTCAAGCAACCCCATAACAAAAGCCACACCCTAGTTACCCACCTAGGGATGCTAGGTGACCCCCGACCACGCATGCACTCGTTCGTATGCTTCCATAACTCCCCAATGATAAAATATGACAACTTACAAATAACAAAAGAAAGCAAACGTAAACTCGAGACCACCCGTCTACAACTTGTCAAGAAATTCCGAAGACCATTATATAGTAAGCTTCATTGTGAAAAAGAATACAATTAATTAACATTAGCATTGTCATGGTCGATGCCCTAAAACATGCTCTAACATTCTTTTGTTTGATTAATTTGTAGTATATATGATTTGATAACTTATACACCAATGAATACAAGGAACGTACGTAAATTTCTATGCATGATTTTTGGCAAATAGCATTTGTGTTATTTAAAACATCAATAAAAAATGGGTCAAACGACAACTATGGTATATGAATTTTAAAAGGAAAGACTTGTTTTTATAGTGATGGCTAATGAGAGAAGTAGGTATGAATTATTCATATATTTTATATAGTATTGTCAAAGTGTACTGACAAGACAGTCAATTGAAACTAGTCAAAGTCTACTAATTTAGCGAGCTTAGAAAATGCTAGCTAACACGACCTAGGCCTGTGTGCTATGGTGAGTCCGTCAAAATCTTAAAATTTTAAATTTAATTAAAACTAAATTTATTTTTGAAAAAAACTAATAACTATTTACTAAAATAGATTAATAGTTTAATCAAATTTTAATACCATTTGTTAAAGACAATAATAACTAATATGTTTACGTAAATATATAATCTATTGCAGGATTGGCCGGCAGTGTTTTATCTGTTTTGAAGGCTTTGATTTTATAGAAATTAAATTAAATATTTGAATGTAAATATCTAACATTAGGTGGAACTAACCTCATGCCATTTCCCTCTTCAATTCCTTGCCATGGAGTTTTTAACATTCGTGGGTATTTTAACTCAGCTCAAGCTTTAACTGATTATGCAGAGGCGCTGTTGTATATAAAGAAGAAATACTCGACTCAAGATTCTCCGATCCCATCATTGTTGTCAGAGGATCACACGGAGGAAGTACGAGATTATTTCTATCTTTATTTTCTAAATTTCAAATATTTTGATGAGTTACATTTTTTAAAAGAATTAATGGTTGAAATTACATTTGTATTATGTTGTGAAGTACTTGCTTAGTGGTTTCGGTTGAAGTATCCACACATTGCTCTGGGTGCCTTAGCTTCATCAGCTCCCATTCTCTACTTTGACAATATCACACTACAAATAGATATTATTCTATAGTGACCAAAGACTTTAGGGTAAGCAATCAAACTTTTTTTTTCTTTTTGTATCATATGATGATTTTTACAAGCTTGAATTTTTAAGAAAATCATGGTCTATTATTAACAAAATTGCTTCCAAGCCAAACGACCTCTACATTCTTAGTCGCAAATTCAAGCTTTGCCAGTAAGTACTTATCCTAAAATATATACATAAATATAATTTGTCAAATTAAGTGTTTATGACTATGCTAAATATTATAGTTACACAACTTTTATTGGATGGTGCTTAGGGACTTAAACTTGTCGAGGGATCTAAAGGATTACTTGGATCTGAGGTACTCCGTCGCCGCTCAATATGACACACCATCGAAATATCCAGTGATGGAGGTGTGCGGCGGCATAGATGGCGCGCCCAAAGGGACTCATATTCTTGACCGGATTTTTGCTAGATTCTTCGCTAGTGAAGGAAACCAATCTTGCTACAGTATTCCCATCGGTAATGCTATTTGGGGATGGAGTTGGCAAGTAAGTATATATCATAAACAATCCCTTACTCTTATATTTGGGGAAGATTAAACTTTAATGTTAAAGTTGTTGGGCGGGAGCTTGGAAAGTCGGTGTAGGAGTTCGGAAAGTCAAGTGCGATATCTTGTCATCGAAACGTGACAAGTATGAGATGAGGAAATAAAATTGTGCATTATTTATGCTAATAACTCTAACTTCTGGCTTACTATAAGTGTTTTACTAAGAAATTAGAGATTTTGGTGTGTAGAGATGTAGTGAAATGGTGATTCCGATCGAGCATGGCGATGGCGCAACCATGTTCTTTCCAGCTCCTTTCAATTTGCAACAATTTCCCAGGACTACATTAATCTCTTTGGGGTTCCACCTCGACCACATTGGATCACAACCTATTATGGAGGACAGGTATGTTCTGTTAGAAAAAAATAGCATAAAATGACATTTTTTATTGGCTATTTTGTTGTACAAATATATTTTTGGTCGACTTCTGATTTGGGTCGGGTCAAAGTGGATTCACGTTCTTTGTAGTTAGACGAAGAGATTGATATATTGTACGCACAAAACGGATAATAGGTAAATGAGAAATTGGTTCTCAAAGTTAACCCATTAGAGTTGAAAAAATGGAGGGAAAAACTTTAAAGTCAGCTTTTGTCCCACATTGGTTTGGGAAGTGAGTTTGCACCACTATTTATACAAGAGCCTTTCTAAAGCGTATTGAATTGTATAGTGTAGATGTTCTTTTTCGCATGAATGTTGTTCATTTTTGTACCATTTTTCGAACACAGAGCCACTAATGATTTGACCTTGTGAATCATGAATCGTGCTTCATGGTTCGGCTTGGCCTATCAATTCGTCATTTGGCTCATCAACTCATAGTGGTAACACGAATCATTGGTCGAATGGTTGTCCACTCGTATAATCTGATGAACTCGGGTTTAACCCATCGTCGTCTCGTGTACGATTCGGATAGTGACCTTTCAGAGTATTGATTCATCTGTTACGGAATTAATTTCGAATTAATTTCAATTTTTAATTTTTAATTAGAGATCTGATGGAATGATATTATAGGACACTTTTTCCCTATTTATAGCACTAAACTGCCTACAAGATTAACCGTCCAAATTGGTATATTTGGTAAACACTAATTCAATTCTAAACAAAATAATTTTTTTCCAAAACTATGCTTACCGTATTATATTAGCATTGAATTATTTTCTATAAAAAGATATGAGAGGGATTTTCACTTTTGATTCCTGAATTATCTAGTAATAATGCCAAAGACCTTGTAGTCCAGTGGCATCAAACACTTCCCTTTATACGGGAGGTGGAAAGGGAGGTGGTGAGTTCGAGTCTTAGTAGAGTGACAATACTGACTATAGGTTGAGAAAGTAGTTATGAACATATAAAGATATGAGTTTTTTTTTTTTGAGAATAAGATTTTCAGTTTTGATTCCTGAATAACAATAACAATATCAATAATAATACAAGATATATAAATATAAATATGAACATATCTCATTAAATTTAACTAGTATTATTTTATTTTAGTCCAAAGGGCATGCTTGGTCCAAGTGAATAGATTCAAAAAGAGAAAATATCAGTTTTAGTCATTCGATTATAATACATGTATCAATTTTGGTCCTTGATTATCAAGATTTTTAAATTAGGTGCATGACTATTCTATTTATATCACATTTGGTCCTTGACTATTAACATATTCAAAGTAGATGCATGACTATTCAATTTGTATCACATTTAGTCCTATCGTTAAATTTTTCCGGTCAAACTATGGCTTTGAATTAGGTCATTCCAACTTTGCAAAGCATTTAAATGATTTAATTGAAAAATAATTAATTTGAACTTTTAATACCTATTTATATCATTTTTTCCAAATCTTATGCCATTTCTACAGAACATAATTGAGATAATTTTTTTTTTTGAAACCTAATTGAGATAATTAATTTCCTATTAAAATAATTTTTCATAGAATATAGTAACATCATATCGATTGATAAGGGAGAGAAATATTTGTTATATGAAATATTGATCATCAAATCATTAACATCCAGTAACCAGTTTGGTTGGCCTGAGTCGTCATGCACTCTTGTTCCTTGATAGAGATCGGGAGTTTGAACCCCAAAGACATCTTGTTAACCAGTAACATCCAATATTATATTTATTCAACAACCATGAATTACATAAAATAAGTTGGAGAGGAATGGAAATCCCCAATATCTATGGAACTAATTTAGATATTTTTTGTGATTACTATTGTAGCTAATGTAAAATTATTTTGGATGTTGTAGGTTTAATTTGTAAGTCCAAGATGATGAAGATGATTACAATCCTTATCGCTACTACAGCCGAGATTATTCGCGTGTGGTTGAACAGGACAGACGCAGATGTGAACAATTTTGCTACAATGGCAACGCTGTGATTGGTCACAATCATCATCGTCCAAGCAAAACTTTTTCTTGCAATCGCACGCATCAACCATCGTGGGTGATGTCCCTGCGAAAACTTTAAGCATTAGTTTTCCATCTCTGAACAATGAGTTATATACAATCACAGTTTGTAATTTTATTTTGGGTTAGACCACGAGATGTCCTGAGGCGCAAATTTTAGTGTGGACCGCAATCCACGATATAACTATTGGTCCTGAGGAATTCTGAACAAACTTTAAATGTAAAAGACACCTTTAAACCCGTACTATACTTACACTAATTCTCATTCGCACTGAGCCAGCCCAATTAATGGGCAACGTGCTGGACATATTGATTTTTCCATACAAGAGAGATTCGAACTCCCAACCTCTCTTTAGGAAAAAGAGTGCACGTTCACTTATACATTACATTTACACTACGTAAACTACCTAAAACAAATTGAAACTCCAATGTATAGTATTCTTAAGAAAAAAAAAGATTGGACTTACAAAATGAAATTAGGGAAAGAAGGAGAGCACACCACAAGATTTTGAACGCCATTTCGCAAGAAGGATTTTTCTTTGGACGGGATGACTGAATTGCTTTTAATTAGAGATCGGATGGAATGAGATTATAGGACACTTTTCCCCTATTTATAGCACTAAACTGCCAACAAGATTAACAACCCAAATTGGTATATTTTGTAATCAAATTATTATATGATATATATTATAGTATTCCAAAAAATATTACTATATTATGTTAATGTACGTAATAAATGCTATTCAATTATACAGTTACATGTTTGTAGGTTATATATGTATTTATATATTTATTAATTTATTTATTTAAAAATTTGAAATCAGTCAACATAATATTACAATACTTAATACATAACAAAATTATTTATGTACATATATTAACAAAATAGTCACACGGAATGTAATAATTATTAAATAAAATTATAGTTATTATACCATGCAATTCAATTATGGTTCAAAATATTTTAATCCTGCGTATTTTATATATATATATATATATATATATATATATATATATATGCATGTATGTATGTGTGTATGTATGTATGTATGTATGTAGATTACTATATGCTGTATATTATAGTATTCAAACAAAATATTACGTACTATATAATGTTAATGCACGTAATTAAATTCCTCTCATGATAATAATCCAAAAAAATTCCAACAATCAAATTACTATATGATGTATATTATAGTATTCCAAAAAAATATTACTATATTATGTTTAATTAAATTCCTCTCATGATAATATTCGAAAAAATAAAAATTTCAACAATCAAATTACTATATGATTTATATTATAGTATTAAAAAAAATATTACTATATTATGTTAATGTACGTAATTAAATTCTTCTCATGATAATATTCAAAATAAAATTCCAACAATCAAATTACTATATGATGTATATTATAGTATTCAAAAAAAATATTACTATATTATGTTAATGTACGTAATTAAATTCTTCTCATGATAATATTCAAAATAAAATTCCAACAATCAAATTACTATATGATGTATATTATAGTATTCAAAAAAAAAATATTACTATATTATGTTAATGTGCCAAAGACCTTGTGGTCTAGTATCACCTGGTGTCCCGGTTTACACTTTCACATGAATAATGGGAGTGAGCTCGAGCCTCAATGGAGGCAACTATTGACTCTTTGTACTGTTGAGTCAGTAGCACCTATATTATTTATATATTTATTAATTAATTTATTTAAAATTTTGGAATCAGTCAATATAATATTACAATACTTAACAAAATTATTTATGTACATATATTAACAAAATAGTCACACGGAAATTAATAATTATTAAACAAAATTATAGTTATTATACCATGCAATTCAATTATGGTTATATATATATATATATATATATATATATATATATATATATATATAGATTTCTATTCAAATGTGGCCGCGTCCTTACGCGCGGCCGTGCGGTTTACACCACTCAATGTTAAGAAATGCACCACTCAATGTTACGAAATGCACCACGTAAGGGCGCGGCCACACCTGAACATGACCCTATATATATATGCCTTTGTTCACATGAGGACTATATACTATAGAGGACTATTAAGACCCATCATAACTATCCATAGAAATTTAATAAATGGTTGAGATTAAATGATATTATTCCCGGCCCCATGATCAAGTCAAATATTAAGATGAAGGATAAATTAGTCCATTACTAATTTTCTGTGGACTGAAATTAAGGAAAGGAAATATTTAACTTATGGACGTGCATAGCAATTGTAAATATGGTAGTAAATGAAATGCAATGGAATTAACATCAGAAAGGGCCATGTATGGAATTCCCTTTTTTTATTTATAATTTGCAAATATGCGGCCAGTTGAAACGAATTATTATTATTATTACTAGTATTTTCGCCCGTGCGTTGCACGGTATGGATTTGTATTTAGATCGATATACAATTATGTAAATTATAATATCGAATATTATATAGTGTAATTAAAGAATTGAGTTTGATCGATTATGTTTTATGATGTTATCATTGCTTGAATTTAAGCAAATAATTGCCCAATTAATAGCCAATGTGTATATATATGCATCCGTTGCTGAAGTTTTAGACATTTTATATATCAATGTTTATGATTTGTATTAATTGGGCTAATTATCTCGTTGTCTAGCAACTTAGTTATAGAAATTATTCATACGGATGATATATTTTCTAAGTAAATATATAGCAATTTTGTCATCTTTGTATAAAAAGAAAACATAATAGTATATCAATGTAACTGTTTTGATGAATTACGCATTATTGAAAACTTTTTTTGTAGACGACATTGGTAGTATATTATATATTGTTATTATACATTTTTATACTTATTTTACATCACTAATGTAGTAAATTATCTAGAATTATAGCTTTTTAGTGCTTTATTTCAGAATTACTTGAGTAAAATATCTAGGACCTTAGTACTTAATGGATAATAAGATATTTCTAAAGCATGTATGTATAGATTAACTCTGTTTTTTTAAGTGTATAGATTAAATTTATTTTATGAATATTTGATTTGTGGGCATGTTTTATTTGTTGTGTATTTTTGCTTAACAATTGGGCTGTATAATGTGTTAAGAGCTTTTATTTTTTTGGGTGTAGCTCAGGGTTTCTACCGTTGAACACAGTGACTAATCCCCTCGCTAGATTGTAGGTAGCTCTATTGGGTGAGATAGTTGACCCGAAGATTTAAAATTGCTCCATACCCAAAGCCAATGATCGAACCCTTGACCTTTGGTTAAGAATGTGTTAAGAGCTATAATTCTACCTAAACATGTTAAATTTTAGTTCTTTAGGTTATACATTATTGATCATTAGGGTTTTATCTGTGTAATTAATTTGGTTAATTTTTTAATGCGTTATAGTTAGATTTCTTAGAGTAAAATAATGATGTTTGTAAATAATATGGTAATCAGACGAAAACTATATAGATTGGAATAAAAAAATATGCATTGAATAAGTTAATTTATTTATTAACATTTTTTTTAAAATACATTTAATTTTTTTTTAATTGTAAACATAGAGTTCTAAAATTGTGAACATTCACCTTACGGTATCAGGTCCATAGCATAATTTACCCACCTCTACCATGATTGTACCCCCTCACTCAATCTGAAAAATCAATTTCGCTCCTCCCTCAATTTGGTAGCATATTCATTTCTTTCCAGCCTCCATTGCCAAAAATTTATACTTTATATATAATTATATAATTTATTTTTAATTTTCTATTTGTTGCCATCTCACATTTCACATTTCACATGTAGTTGGGTTCTATGCTCAGCCTCGCCACCGCCCACCACCCAGCAGACGCAAAGACACGGAGACAACAGTGGTCCAGTCGCTGGCTTCAACTCTCGCCCACTCGGTCGTCGGTCGTGAATAATTTCTTTATGTTCATTTTGAATAATTTGGATATCATTAGTTCCCTGAGGATATGTGAGAGTAGTCTCAATGAGTCTATGGGTGAAATTTATTATTCCCTGTGTTTTTTCTTTTCTTTCCTTTCCCTGCATTTTTCCCCCCTCATTGGCAGTAGTGAGATTTTAGCTGTTTTAACCTTATAATAAAACTTCAAAATAGAAAATGATACCACATCATACAAAATTACATTCTCATAGCCTGCAAAACATAAAATACCTTTGATATTGACTTTTGTCTTAATTTCTTAAGTTCAGGTTGAACATCTTTTAGGGCTTTTGATGATTTAACCATTGGAACTCCTTCAGCAAACTTCAGGTTTTTACTCAAAATCTCAAAAGGTTTCATATATTCCTCATGTATAGAGATCGTCCCAATCTTCTCAAGCCATATTCCCAATATTAGGTTGTGTTCATTTTCCTTTTCTTTGTCATCTTGTTGGTCAGTAATTGCATTTCTTTTGTGTGAATTTCCTTTTTTGTAAAAGCACAAGTGCTAATGTCGTGGCTATTTGATGCTTGGAGAGAAATGAGTAATCTTTCTAGAGAAATAGAAAAATTGGAGAAATAGAAAAACTGGAAAAATGGAATACTTGTTTACTGCAGAAAATTATTTGGAAAGAGGTATAGGTACCTAGATTCTAAATATAATTAAATTATTAGAATAACAATTAGGAGAAATTTACATGGGAGTTGTGGAATAAGCCCTCAAGTATTTGTTAGTTGACCGCGAAGCGTTGATATTCCTTGAGCTTTTCCATGAGCTTTTCCTCATCTTGGGGATAAGTCTGGGAGAGAGACGGAAACAAACTTCATTAGTTAGTGAACAATAAGGAGAAATAGCAGAGAATAATAGAAAATAATAGATGGTAGAAAAATTCAGGATTATAAGCGTATTTATAGTGCAGATTAGATGGCTGGTTATGGAGCATTATTATTTGAAGAAACAACGATGATTTTGTGGCTAAATTATTAATAACCAATTATGCAAAATCTTCTTTAAAGATTAATAGTAAAATCAGGCTAAATTATTAGTAACTGATTCTATTCTTTTTATTTTAATGCAAAATCTTCCTTAAAAGATTAACGTGTAGACTAACATTTCCTAAAATGATTCTGATCTTTTCCTTATATATTCCTTACTTATTCATTTCCTTATATTCCTTTACAGATTACAAATATATATCACCAATTATATAATAATAAATAGATTAATAAATTAATATAATAATAAATAAATAAAATAGTTGATTTTACCAAAATACCACTAACTTTGGGCGGGAAAGTCTGGGAGGAGGATATTGTTTTTATATATAGATAGATTTTTTGAATGCTACTGACTCTATTACAGTGTAGTATCTGTTCATAAACTACTTTCTCAACCTACTGAAGCACAAAGAGACAGCAACGCCTCCACTGAGGCTCGAACCCACCACCTCCCGTATACGATTTTTTTTCCCATATAATTTGAGCCGTTTACAATTTTTTTTTCCCATATAATTTGAGCTTATGTTTGATATATACACGCTAGTTTTAATTCAGGGCCAAAATAGATATTTTGTGTGCACAGTCTGATATATTGTGAGCCAATCGTTTATATATTGTGTGCCACCAATCATTTATATATTGTGTGCCATATATGCTATACGAGGAATACAATTCAAACGTGCAAGAGTATGTACATTTATTTTACTAGTTTTTATAATTAAAGCACAACGAAACTTATAATTGAGATAGGGAACAAAAGATGGAATTGTTTGTAGTTATTTTTTTACAGCCAGCTGAAATAGGGAACAAAATATGGAATCAGTGTTGGAAAAAATGGCAATAAATGGCATTTTAAGTGGTCATTTTGTGGTATAAATATATGTAGGGTCCACATCCGATTTGGGTCGGGTCAAAGTGGATTCGGGTTCTTCGTTCTTAGATGAAGAAATCGATATATTATACGCTCAAAATGGATAATGGGTGAATGAGAAATTGGTTCTCAAAGTAGACCCATTGAGATGGAAAAAATGTGGAAAAGCTTAAGTAGCTTTGTCCCACATTGGTTTGGGAAGAAGATTTCACCCACTATATATACAAGAGTCATTTTATGACTAATTAACTTGTATAGCATAGATGCTCTCTCTCGCGCGCAGGGGGTGTGTAAATCCAATCCCAAAATGAGTTCGAAAGGCTTGAACTTGTGTGCGCTGGCATAAGTTATGCCAAAAATCCGAACGATTTTATCCATCTCAGTCCACAGCCTTCGAGAGATCATCTCTCGAAGCGGAGCTGCGTCGAGACCTCGATGTCTCGAGCGGCAGAGCGCACGGCAGTTCGAGACATCAAGTGATGTCTCGAAGATGTCTCGACACTCCGAGACATCCGTGCGACACTAGTTGCGATGGAAGCTTGCGATAGCGGTGATCTCCTGGTCGCACCGGTATCTCTTGCGGCTAATCAGTCCACAGCCTTCGAGAGAATCTCTCGAAGCGGAGCTGCGTCGAGACCTCGATGTCTCGAGCGGCAGCGCGCGAGACATAGTTTTGCGGCACGGCAGTTCGAGACACCAAGTGATCATTGTCGATAGGAGAGTTGTTTTGGGCACCACCCCAGTACTTGGAACTGACCATATATCTCTGCGAGAAGTTGCCGTAGCTTTGAGGTGCGTAATTGAAGTGATCCAACGTTTGATTGTTGTAGTAATATGTTGTGACATCATCATCGGTGTCGGAAACAAACGAAGACGTACAGCCGCCATGGGCGGTGGAAGGAAGTGAGGTGAGGAATATTGTGGTGTGGGGTTAGGGAAAGGGAAGTTGTGGAGAACAGAATAAGGAGAGAGGGGCATTATAGTCATATAGATTACTATTTAATTTAGGAATCAAAAGTGCAAATCTCTCTAATATCTTTTTTATGGAAAATAATTCAATGTTAATATAATAAGGTAAGCATAGTTTTGGAAGAAAATTATTGTATAGAATTGAATCAGTGCTTACCAAATATACCAATTTGAGCAAAAAAAAAGAAAAAATTCTTTCTTCGAAATGGCATTCAAAATCTTGTGGTGTGCTCTTCTTCTTTCCCTAATTGCATTTTGTAAGTCCAATCCTTTTTTTTCGTAGTGTAAAGTGTACTCTTGTCCCTAAGGAGAGGTTGGGAGTTTGAATCCTCTCTTGTATGGAAAAACCAATATGTCCAGCACATTGAGTACTAATGACTCTGTGCATTTTGTAAGTCCAATCCTTTTTTTTTTCGTAGTGTAAAGTGTACTCTTGTCCCAAAAGAGAGGTTGGGAGTCTGAATCCTCTCTTGTATGGAAAAACCAATATGTCCAGCACATTGAGTACTAATGACTCTGTTACAATGTAGTATATGTTTATAGCTACTTTCTTAATCTACTGAAGCACAAAGAGTCAACAGTCGCCTCCACTGAGGCTCGAACCCACTCCCACAAGTGTAAATCGGGTGCCACTAGCTAATTGGGTTGGCTCAGTGCGAATGAGAATTAGTATGAGTATAGTACGGGTTTAAAGGTGCTTCTAGAATTAAAGCATGTTCGAAACACCTCTGGACCAATAGTTATATAGTGGACTGCGGTCCACAGTAAAATTTGCGCCTCAGGACATCTCGTAGTCTAACCCAAAATAAAATTACAAACTGTGATTGTATGTAACTCATTGTTCGGAGATGAAAAGAGAACGAAAATAATAACTATAATACATATATACATATTAAATCATCTTTAATAACTCTAAAAGGAAATATATATATATATATATATATATATATATATATATATATATATATATATATGGAAAATAGAATTACAAATAACAATGAGATTTATTTTTGTTTTATTTTGCACCAAAGCTTACTTTTATACGCATGAAAAGTTTCAAAAAAAATATTATCATGAGAGGAATTTAATTACGTACATTAACATAATATAGTAATATTTTTTTGGAATACTATAATATACATCATATATATAGTAATTTGATTGTTGGAATTTTTTTTGAATATTATCATGAGAGGAATTTAATTACGTACATTAACATAATATAGTAATATTTTTTAATACTATAATATATATCATATAGTAATTTAATTGTTGGAATTTTTATTTTTTTGAATATTATTATGTGAGGACTTTAATTACGTACATCAACATAATATAGTAATATTTTTTGAATACTATAATATACATCATATATATAGTAATTTGATTGTTGGAATTTTTATTTTTTTGAATATTATCATGAAAGAAATTTAATTACGTACATTAACATAATATAGTAATATTTTTTTTGAATACTATAATATACATCATATAGTAATTTGATTGTTGGAATTTTTTTTTGAATATTATCATGAGAGAAATTTAATTACGTACATTAACATAATATAGTAATTTTTTTGAATACTATAATATACATTATATAGTAATTTGATTGTTTATGAATATAAAAAAAAAATACGCAAGATTAAAATATTTTCAACTATTATTGAATTGCATGATATATTATCATGAGAGGAATTTAATTACGTACATTAACATATTATTGTAATATTTTTTAATACTATAATATACATTATATATTAATTTTATTGTTGGAATTTTTTTTGAATATTATCATGAGATGAATTTAATTACGTACATTAACATATTATTGTAATATTTTTTTAATACTATAATATACATCATATATTAATTTGATTGTTGGAATTTTTATTTTTTTGAATATTATCATGACATTAATTTAATTACGTACATTAACATAATATAGTAATATTTTTTTTTGAATACTATAATATACATCATATAGTAATTTGATTGTTGAAATTTTTTTTTTTGAATATTATCATGAGAGGAAATTTAATTACGTACATTAACATAATATAGTAATATTTTTTTGATATTGTAGGCAGTTTAGTGCTATAAATACGGAAAAAGTGTCATATAATCTCATTCCATATGATCTCTAATTAAAAGCAATTCAGTCATCCCCTTCCCAAAAAAAAAAAATCATTTCTTCGAAATGGCATTCAAAATCTTGTGGTGTGCTCTCCTTCTTTCCCTAATTGCATTTTGTAAGTCCAATCCTTTTTTTTCTTTAGAATACTATCCTCTGCGTTGGAGTTTTCAATTTTTTAGGGAGTTTACGTAGTGTAAATGTAATGTATGAGTGAACGTGCACTCTTGTCCCTAAAGAGAGGTCGGGAGTTCGAATCCTCTCACTAGTACAAAATTGACCATATAAGCATCACTTTACACTACGCCTGTTTAAACAGGTGTAGCCCATTTGATGGATCCCAAACTTTACGCTGCACACAATAAGATCAGGTGCCGCGTAAAGTAAAATAATATTTTATTATTTAACTTTACGCGGCACCCGCATGGAGACGGTGCCGCGTAAAGAAATTAATATAATATTAATTTACTTTACGCAGCACCTGCTCCAAGAGGTGCCGAGTAAAGTCGACTGAAACGAACTCGATCGAACGCACGACACCGGCCACTCCTCGCACGACGCCGGCGTTACGCGATTTGCTCCTGGCCGACACCGGCCACTCCTCGCTCCTCTCCGACGACGCTCCTCTCCGAACGAAGGCGCTCCTCTCCGAACGACGACGCTCCTCGCCGAACGACGCCACCATCCTCCGCCTTCAGATCTGCTGGAACGACGCCACCATCCACCGCCACCCCGCCTTCAGCTCTGCCGTTGCCATTGCCATTGTCCTCCATCTGGAACGGCGAACGGCGAACTGGAACGAAAACCACAGCTCCGCTCGCCCACTGCTGCACCGCCGTTGTCGTCATCCATTGCCGGTCGTCCTCCGTCGCAGCTCGTCGTCCGCCGCCACTCGCCCTCCGTTGCCGACGGTGCTCGCCGCCATTCCAGCCACCGATGTCCTCGATTCTCCGTCGCCGGCCTCCGATAAGGTAAGTTCTGTTTTTGTTTTTTTTTATTTATTTATTTAATTTGTATTTCTTTTATTTGTTATTTATTTATTTATTTCAAATATTTATTCCAACCCTGCCATCATCAACAAGATCCATATATAGTTGCAGCTGCAATATTATTCAGCAAGATTTCATCCTCTGATCTCAGCTTATATGAATGTGCAGTGTGTGTCTATATATATGTAGTAATGAGACTGATGTGGGGCTGTGATTAGATTAGATGGAGAGACCATGTGGGGGGAGATGGATACCATGTACTCCCAACACTGTTACAGATTTAATGCAGTGTGGGCAGCACAACATTCATCCATCAAAGGAAAACAAAGACAAAGATATGTCAATTATTATGCATATATATATACAGAGAGAGAGAGAGGTGTATGTATGCATTTAATTGGTAATTGGAAGGAGGTGAAGGGTATGAGGCAATGCCAGCATATGCCCATGTGATGGGGCTGTTGAAAAACAGTGTGTTAGAGACTATATGTAGTTGTCATCATACATATTCTTTTGTTTATAAAAATGAATATGTTATGCTCATGCTTTTAGGCTATCTCAATTCTTCTTGGCTTGCTGACTCTATGACTCTATGTATGTAGTTGTCATCATACATATGCTATACACTGCCATTTTACCATTTAGAAAGCAATTAGCTTTTTTAGATTTCTTCCTATCTCATACTTTGATAATAACTTGCTGGCATCTGCTTTAGAAAGCAATTAGCTTTTTTAGATTTCTTCCTATCTCATACTTTGATAATAACTTGCTGGCATCTGCGGTGGCTATAAATAGTGAATGACTTCACTTGGCTATCAATACAATGGGCTGTTTATTTTGCAGTGTTTGTGCACTTCTCTTGGTCTCTGTGTATCTGAGTTGAAGAAATTCACTAGAAGTACTTGTGTGTTATTTAATCCTGCTAGCTATGATGGCAATATTAATTTGAAATTCATGAATATGTGCAGGTGTTTGATGTAGGCATGTAGCAGAATTCAACAGCAAGGATCAAATTTTGCTTTCAGTTTGATGCTTCTGTAAATGATATACTTTCCATGTTGGGGTCAAACAATGAAGGAAAATAAGTAAAAGAGAAGCATAAAATCAAGGTTAGATTTTGTTGTGTGCATATTATGCTTTGCTTGAGACCATAAGTGGCATGTGTCGGCATGTTATTCAGGGACAATTTTCCATTGAAGATGAATCAAGGAGGAAGATAGTGATGAGAATTGCATCAACGCGATGGAGAGATTTCAAAAGTAGGTTGAAGCGTGAGCATCTTGACAGAAAGCACCACCTCTATGAATCTCCCGTGCAACTGTATGATTACATGAGTGAAGCTCAATGGGCACAGTTTGTTGCACATCGCCAGAGTGAGGAGTTCCAGGTATGTTTATTTCATTTTATTATAAGTAGTTCATTAATTGTAATTCAAGTGTTTTATTAATACTAACATGTCATTTAAATTATAGGAGCGGAGTAAAAAAGCAAAGGAAAGGCAGGAATGCAATAAGCATCCACACTTCTTGGGTTCTGCTGGATATGTGGGCAAACGATCGGAGTAGATGATAGCAGATCCTCTATCTTCACAATCCTCTTGTGCTTCTGTTAGCTCGTCATTACTGTCCAGCGATCGCAGTTTTGATTGGGTACGCGCAAGACTTAAGAAGTCAGAAGAAGGAAGTTATTACATTCCGAATGAGAAAACAGAGGAGGTGTTTCATAAAATTGTAAGTATTATTTAAATATAATTTGTTATAAGGATATATAAGATTCATAAAAATACTAATACTTGGTTTTATTTTATTGGTTGAAACAGATAGAAAAATGTGATGAAGTTAGTCAAGGCACATTTCAACCGAACAGATATGATGACATACTCACATCGGCTCTTGGTACATCAGAGGAAAAACGTGGTCATGGTACTGTGAGAGGAATTGGTTCATACTCGAGTATCAGGCAAGTTTTTGGGCGCCCAGAGCAGAAACAGCACACATCGGGTGGAGTTACGCCTACTCCTGAGGTAAAGAAGTTGTTGGAACAGTGTAGGCAAGCTACATTGTTAGAGGTGCAACCCAAGATTGACATGCTCACTCAGCAACTCAATATATTGATGAAGAACATGTCAACCTCAAGCCAATGTCCACAAGGAGTTTCAGCTGACACTCCTCAAAGTGTTTTTGCGCCTTGTGATATACCTCCGACCCGAAGCAGCTGTCATTCGGTTGATGCATATCCAGTAACCACAATTAAGGTAATATTAAAAATTATTTCAATTTCAAATTATTATTTTCTTTTAAATTTAAACCTAACATATATATATTTTGTATTTTTAACAATAGAGCAAAAAAAGGTGTTACCTTGCACAATGTGGTCTCGATGGCAAGATGTTTGTGGTTGCACAGGGTACGGCTTACCCAACTACAGCTGAGACCACAGTAGTGCATAATCAACCGGTGTTACCTAACCATGTCAAAGTCATGGTAGATGAAGTGGTTATTGGTGCAGAGGATTGTCCTCTCCCCGTGCCAGTGTTGCAGTATAAGACTTTGAATGATGTTGTTGGTACTTACACACAATGGCCTATTCATTTAGTTCTGTTGGACGAGGTATGCATTCTTATATTAGTTATTAATTCAGTTAAATATTAGTATAATTACAATTTTATGCATTCAGTTGATATGTTTTATATATTAGTATAATTACAATTTTATATTGGTAGACAAATGTCAAAATAAGGTCACCAAGACAAAATAAGCCCATAAAAGACCCAAGTGTTGATCTATCTACTGCTGCTACTCGTAGACTTGGCTCAATTGTAGGTGAAAATGTGTTTATGCTTTTGGGGAAAAACTGCAAGCGGCTAGTCAAAACCTTGACATCATTTCCTGGTGACAAGGAATACCTTGATGTGGATTTGGACCCGACAGTCTTCCATCATGGAAATGTCAATGGTGTTTTTGTGATGTTAGAGGACATCAAGGATTTGCTAACAATGAATTGGTTAGATGTCTCGGTTATACAAGTGTTTATGATGTAAGTTTTAAATTATTCATTTGTTTTATATACATTTGTTATTTATGCTTATTGAAATTGGTTGATTTGTTATTTTTCAGGTTTTTGAATAGTCTGTGTAAGCAGTTTGGAGTAGCATCGTTTGGGTTTGCATGTCCAACGCAAATTTCAGCGGATATGGTCAACAAAAATCCTGAAACTGTTACATCATATTTGATTCATGTTATGGACACACATAAGGATCAAAAATTCATATTGGCACCGTATCATCAAGAGTAAGTCGTTTATTATACTATTTTCTATAACTCAATAACTTTATTTGAAGTGTTTTATAATATATTTGTAAATGTAGGAATCATTGGTTGTTGATCGTGATTTGCGTCAACTTAAAAACGGTGTATGTATTTGATCCTTTGAAATGTGGGCGCACTCTTGAAGTCAAACCTAGTATGAATATGTAAGTAAAAACTTTATTATTAATATATGTATATCAAATGTTATTATGTTATTTATAAATTGATATAAGTGTTTATTATATTATTAATATAGGGCATTTCGATCCGTTCCAACAAATGGACGGGGTGTTAGAAGTATGACTTGGAAGGAATGCAAGGTACGTATAAAGTTAAAATTAAAGTTTTAGTATATATATATATGATACTAACCTTAGTGTTTTCTTATGGTTTTAAGTGATATGCTATATATTAACATGAAGTAATATATATCTATATTTTGTAGTGTCCACAACAACCCGGAGGTTTTGAATGTGGATACTACACAATGCGATTCATGTATGATATCGTTACCAAGTGTTCAATGCTTGATCGTTTAGATACGGTAAGAAATTTAAATAGAGCCTATATATATATATGTATAGTTAAACTATAATTTATAAATTAATATGTTGACTAATAACCCTAATTAATTTGTTTTGTAGGCATTGGAAGATACCACATACTCAATGAATGAAATAGAAGAAGTTCGAGAGTTGTGGGCAAAATATTTTCTAGAAGAGTGCGTTTAGACTTTATTTCGTTTTATAAATATTTTCTAGAAGAGTGCGTTGTTTTTCATTATTAATTGTGAAAGATATTGTGAATTGTGGTGATGTTTCAATGTGTTGGTGGATGGTAATGCATGTTTGTGTTGGTTTTAAATAGTATGTGTTAGTTTAAAATTAAATGTGTTTGAAAATTATATTGTTATTTGTGTTAGTTATTAATTTGACATTAGTCATGCATTATGCATTAGTTTGAAAATATATATTTGTGCATAGAAAATAGATATAGGTTTATAAATTTTGATGTTGAGTTGGATGATTTGGAAAATTCTGAGCAGGTTTTAAATACAAAAAATTGGAATATTTGTAATTTAAATTGAATATTAAAAAAAAAAAAAGGTTTACGCGGCACCTGCTGTGACAGGTGCCGCGTAAAGAATTAAAAAATAATAAAAAAACCTTTGCGCGGCACCTGTTCAACAGGTGCCGCGGAAAGTCTTTTTTTATTATTATTTTATTGCTTTCCGCGGCACATTTTACTCTACTGGTGCCGCGGAAAGTATTTATTTAAAAAAAAAAAGAAAATTAAATTCTTTCCGCGGCACCCGTAACCGGTGCCGCGGAAAGACTTACCTTTTAGCGTCACTGCCATAGCCTGCACTGTTAGAGGTGTAGCGAAAACACTTTTACAGGTGTAGCCTATGACCTTTTTTGTACTAGTGTCTCTTGTATGGAAAAACCAATATATCCAGCACGTTGCCCCTTAATTGGGCTGGCTCAGTGCGAATGAGAATTAGTGTGACTATAGTACGGGTGTAAAGGTGTCTTCTACAATTAAAGCATGCTCAGAACACCACAGGACCAATAGTTATATCGTGGACTGCGGTCCACAGTAAAATTTGCGCCTCAGGACATCTCGTGGTCTAACCCAAAATAAAATTACAAACTGTGATTGTATGTAACTTATTGTTCAGAAATGAAAAACTAATGATTAAAGTTTAGGCAGGCACATCACCCACGATGGTTGATGCGTGCAACGATTGCAAGAACAAGTGGTGCTTGGCCGGTGATGATTGTGACCAATCACAAGGTTGCCTTTGTGACAAAATTGTACACGTTTGTGCTTGTCCTGTTCAACCACAGGCAAATAATATCGGCTGTAGTAGCGATAACGATTGTAATCATCCTCATCATCTTGGACTTACAAATTAAACCTACAACATCCAAAATAATTTTACATTAGCTACAATAGTAATCACAAAAAATATCCAAGTCAGTTTCATAGATATTAGGGATTTTCATTCCTCTCCATCTTATTCTATGTAATTCATGGTTGTTGAATAAATATAATATTGGATGTTCCTGGTTAACAAGATGTCTTTGGGTTCAATTAAATCATTTAAATGCTTTGCAAAGTTGGATTGACCTAATTCAAAACCATAGTTCGGCCCGAAAAATTTAACGATAAGACTAAATTAAATGTGATACAAATTGAATAGTCATGCATCTATTTTGAAGATGTTAATAGTCAAGGACCAAATGTGATATAAATTGAATAGTNTAGCAGAATTCAACAGCAAGGATCAAATTTTGCTTTCAGTTTGATGCTTCTGTAAATGATATACTTTCCATGTTGGGGTCAAACAATGAAGGAAAATAAGTAAAAGAGAAGCATAAAAGCAAGGTTAGATTTTGTTGTGTGCATATTATTATTTTATTACTTTCCGCGGCAACTCCTATTCTACAGGTGCCGCGGAAAGTGTATATTTAAAAAATAAAAGAAAATTAAATTCTTTCCGCGGCACCTGTAACCGGTGCCGCGGAAAGACTTACCTTTTAGCGTCACTGCCATAGCCTACACTGTTAGAGGTGTAGCGAAAACACTTTTACAGGTGTAGCCTATGACCTTTTTTGTACTAGTGTCTCTTGTATGGAAAAACCAATATATCCAGCACGTTGCCCCTTAATTGGGCTGGCTCAGTGCGAATGAGAATTAGTGTGACTATAGTACGGGTGTAAAGGTGTCTTCTACAATTAAAGCATGCTCAGAACACCACAGGACCAATAGTTATATCGTGGACTGCGGTCCACAGTAAAATTTGCGCCTCAGGACATCTCGTGGTCTAACCCAAAATAAAATTACAAACTGTGATTGTATGTAACTTATTGTTCAGAAATGAAAAACTAATGATTAAAGTTTAGGCAGGCACATCACCCACGATGGTTGATGCGTGCAACGATTGCAAGAACAAGTGGTGCTTGGCCGGTGATGATTGTGACCAATCACAAGGTTGCCTTTGTGACAAAATTGTACACGTTTGTGCTTGTCCTGTTCAACCACAGGCAAATAATATCGGCTGTAGTAGCGATAACGATTGTAATCATCCTCATCATCTTGGACTTACAAATTAAACCTACAACATCCAAAATAATTTTACATTAGCTACAATAGTAATCACAAAAAATATCCAAGTCAGTTTCATAGATATTAGGGATTTTCATTCCTCTCCATCTTATTCTATGTAATTCATGGTTGTTGAATAAATATAATATTGGATGTTCCTGGTTAACAAGATGTCTTTGGGTTCAATTAAATCATTTAAATGCTTTGCAAAGTTGGATTGACCTAATTCAAAACCATAGTTCGGCCCGAAAAATTTAACGATAAGACTAAATTAAATGTGATACAAATTGAATAGTCATGCATCTATTTTGAAGATGTTAATAGTCAAGGACCAAATGTGATATAAATTGAATAGTCATGCACCTAATTTAAAAATCTTGATAGTCAAGAACCAAAATTGATACATGTATTATAATCGAATGACTAAAAATGATATTTTCTCTTTTTGAATCTATTCACTTGGGCCAAACATTCCCTTAAAATAAAATAATACTAGTCAAATTTAATGAGTTCTGTCCATATTTTTATTTATATATCTTGTATTATTATTGATATTGTTATTGTTATTACTAGATAATTCTGGAATCAAAAGTAAAAATCTCTCTAATATCTTTTTATAGAAAATAATTCATTGCTAATATAATAGGGTAAGCATAGTTTTGGAAGAAAATTATTTTTTTTTAGAATTGAATTAGTGCTTATCAAATATACCAATTTGGGTTGTTAATCTTGTAGGCAGTTTAGTGCTATAAATAGGAAAAAAGTGTCCAGTAATATCATTCCATCATATCTTTAATTAAAAATTAGAAATTAGAATTAATTCGAAATTAATTTCGTAACAGATGAATCAAGACTCTGAAAGGTCACTACCCGAATCGTACACGAGACTACGATGGGTTAAACCCGAATGCATCAGATTATACGAGTGGACAACCATTCGACCAATGATGGGTTAAACCCGAGTTCATTAGATTATATGAGTGGACAACCATTCGACCAATGATTCGTGCTACCACCACGAGTTGATGAGCCAAAGGACGAACTGATAGGCCAGGCTCGCGCTACCTGATGCCTTTGATTCTTAACAGGTTTTCACCCCATACTTTAACCATTTTTTATAACAAAATGCTTTAATTTGAGTTGAACCTATGACTTGTTTGTGTGAATTGTTGTTTCTTTAGATAAATTGGTCGCAACGAGTCATTTGGAAGTCTTTTGGAGCATAAAGGAACGATGTTGTAGGCCGGGGGAGTTCACTCAAGAAGATCCGGAGCAAAAAGCAAAATGGAGGCTGGAAATGCCAGTCATACGGCCTCTCAAACGGCCGTATGGCCCCGTAGCATGAAGTAAACCAGCAGCCTACGTTACGACCCCTCATACAGCCGTATAGTAGGTCATATGCCTAATACTCTATACAATATAAATTCTGTTTTTCTGCATTTTGTGCCCAAGTTCGAACCCTAGCTAGTTTAGAAGTAATTTCCTCATTTCCATAGCATATATATTTTAGCTCTAGATTAGCTTAGATTTAGTCTTGCTTTCCCTTATTTCCAAAATTACAAAAATACTCTTTAGTTGTCAAGACCTTCGTGACTAGAGTTTAGGTGATCACTCTCTACGTGCCATAAATCCCAATCCTCGTGGTTTGACATTCACACCCATTTTCACAGCTCTGGGTTGGAAAAATGGTACGAAAATGAACAGCATTCATGCCCACTGGTGTCAACTTACACAAGTAATTTCATTTGCACCACCCTACACGCGAAAGAGAACCACTATGCTATATATACAATTCGAGTACACTTTAGAAAGGCTCTTGAATAAATAGTGGTGCAAGCCCACTTCCCAAACCAATGTGGGACAAAAGCTTACTTTAAAGCTTTTCCCTCCATTTTTTCAACTCTAATGGGTCAACTTTGAGAACCAATTTCTTATTCACCTATTATCCGTTTTGTGTGTACAATATATCAATCTCTTCGTCTAACTACAAAGAACCTGAATCCGCTTTGACCCGACCTAAATTGGAAGTGGACCCCACATATATTTGTACCACAAAATAGCCAATAAAAATGTCATTTTATGCTATTTTTTTCTAACAGAACATACCTGTCCTCCATAATAGGTTGTGATCTAGTGTGGTCGAGGTGGAACCCCAAAGAGATTAATGAAGTCCTGGGAAAATTGTTGCAGATTGAAAGGAGCCGGAAAGAACATGGTGTCGTCATCGCCACGCCCGATCAGAATCACCATTTTACTACATCTGTACCCACCAAAATCTCTCATTTCTTAATAAAACGCTTATAGTAAGCCAGAAGTTAGAGTTATTAGCAGTAAATAATGCACAATTTTATTTCTTTCTCTCATACTTGCCACGTTTCGATGACAACATATTGCACTTGACTTTTCGAGCTCCGGCACCGACTTTCCAAGCTCCCACCCAACAACTTTAACATTAAAGCTTAATCTGTAACGTTTTCCTGTTATTATTATCCTAATTATTATAACATTAGGATTAGTTATAATAATATTAAGTAATAATTGATATGTGGTGCAACACTAATAACCTAATAGCTGGACTCCCATTATGATTAGGAATCTAATTAGGGTTTAGGAGACCTATTAGAATACAACCACAACGATGGCCAGTGGTTATACATAGGGTCACAAGTCCTTGAATTAGTTGCTAGAGGCTGAACCTAAAAGTACTTTGAATTATTCTTGCCCATAATATAGGTGTTTTTTTTTGTTTTTTTTTTTTTTTTACAAAAAAAAACTCACAACGAACCATTATGCGATAGACTTGACCAGTAGAGTGTTGGCAAAAATCAAACTCGTGATTTTTTAGTACGAAAATCATGTTCCAATCAACTATTTAATTAGTCATCCCTATCCTATCCGGGCTTGAAAGTTGTTGCATGTGTAGGCATACGTTTACATTTCATTATTTATTTATTCTTTATTTTTGGTTGGTAGACACAAATTAAGTCTACTAAATACAAAATTTTATAATTTTACATTATACCGTTTTTATATCTTGATTTAGATGGAAAATGCTTTAAACAATTTTACATTATTCCAATAAAAAAAAAAAATATCACTTCAACCTGGCCGCGAAGAAATGACGGAACTTTCAAAGATCGTTAAGAGTAAAAATGAGTAAATGACAAGTAAATTTAGCGATAAATTAATTCAAAAAACCAGTTATTCCCCGTAACAACGATATCATGAACATAATTAAACACAAATAAAGATGTATCAGACAACATAGATTTCTTAAATCTAATGGACAATAGAAACGTAAACAACTCCAAATACCAAGTCCAAAGTGCCTGTTTAAGATCATATAAGCCTTTTTAAAATTTTAACCAACAAAGCATCCACAACTGAGCTCTGGCAAAACTTACAACTATAGGGCTAATTGTAATATATGAATTGAATTTTTTATTTGTAATATTGTGATTTTTTTTTCATTTCTTAATATTAATAGTGAGATGAATGAAATTTTGTTTTTATCATTTTTTAATATTAATAGTGAGAGTTCTAATTGGATTTTTTTATCATCTTCTCTCTTTTTCCTTTTTTTTTTTTTTATAATATTAATAGTCAGATGAGTGATTTATAATGTGTTTTCTATTCAAACTATTTTATCTACTTAATTACTCCATATATATGTTTTATATTTTGTTTAAAATATTATTTATCTTGATATATTTTGATTTTTTATCTCTAGTTAACAATATTTATGACTTGATCTTTAAGTGTTTTTTTTTCAAAATATCTGGTTAATTTATCGATCTTTCGCCCCCGCTGAAAAAGTTTTCTGGATCCGCCACTATTAATATATATATATATATATATATATATATATATATATATATATATATATATATATATATGTATTAAGTATCATATTTTCTCCAAAACCCTGTCCACATACAAGAAACCAAAAAAGAATAACATATAAGATATTAAGGTCGTTAAAAAATAAAATTTAAACGAGTCATTTTAAATTACCCTCCGATCCACTGCTATATGGGTCTCTTTTTCTGTTAGGAAAAAAAATGTTGCTACCAACTTGTGCAAAACCAATTTAATGTTCTGCAATTTTAATCTGTCATAAAACACTGTACTCTTGTAGGAATATAAATTAAAGCAAGATTAGATTATATATACAACATAAGATATGCAAAATACTTATTTGAAGAACATATATATATATATATATATATATATATATAGGGTAGACTTCATATGAGACAACCTAGCCAGATGAGAAATAAGACTTAATCTTGGCCATTGAAAAACATGTATGAATGGTTGAGATTTGATTTTAAGATTTCAATGTTTCACCTTTAAAATAGGCTGATTAATATTAGAGTTAATACCACAAATGGTCCTCTGACTATTGGGGTAGTACTCCTTTTAGTCCCCGACTTTCAATTCGACCACAAATGGTCATCTGACTTTCATTTTTGACCACAAATAGTCCTCTGTTAAAATTTCTGTTAAATAGGTGTTAAATCTAGGGGTATTATCGTCAAATTGATATATCTAATGGTCATAAAATAAAAATGTTTATAATTTT
>CP025659.1:7881890-7920338 GCA_003576665.1 Ipomoea trifida | reverse complement strand
GCACTAATTCAATTCTAAACAAAATAATTTTTTTCCAAAACTATGCTTACCTTATTATATTGTCATTGAATTATTTTCTATAAAAAAGATATTAGAGAGATTTTCACTTTTGATTCCTGAATTATCTAGTAATAACAATAACAATATCAATAATAATACAAGATATATATAAATATAAATATGAACACAACTCATTAAATTTAACTAGTATTATTTTATTTTAGTCCAAAGGGCATGTTTGGCCCAAGTGAATAGATTCAAAAAGAGAAAATATCATTTTTATACATGTATCAATTTTGGTTATTGACTATCTAGATTTTTAAATTAGGTGCATGACTATTCAAGTTATATCACATTTGGTCCTTGGCTATTAACATCTTCAAAGTAGATGCATGACTATTTAATTTGTATCACATTTGGTCCTATCGTTAAATTTTTTCGGCGCAACTGGTTTTGAATTACGTCAATCCAACTTTGCAAAGCATTTAAATGATTTCAGTGAAAAATAATTAATTCTCTTTAAATACCTATTTATATCATTTTTTTTCCAAATCTTATGCCATTTCTACATAACATAATTGAGATAATTAATTTCCTATTAAAATAATTTTTCATAGAATATAGTAACATCGATTGATAAGGGAAAGAAATATTTGTTATATGAAATATTGATTATCAAATCATTAACATCCAGTAACCAATTTGGTTGGCGTGAGTGGTCATGCACTCTTCTTCCTTAAGATAGATCAGGAGTTCGAACCCCAAGACATCTTGTTAACCAGTAACGTTCAATATTATATTTATTCAACAACCCCAAGACATCTCGTTAACCAGTAACATCCAATATTATATTTATTCAACAATCATGAATTACATAGAAAATGAAAATGTAAGTCCAAGATGATGAGGATGATTACAATCGTTGTAGGTGATGAGGGTGATTACAATCCTTATCGCTACTACAGTCGAGATTACTCGCGTTGTAGGTTTAATTTGTAAGTCCAAGATGATGAGGATGATTACAATCCTTATCGCTACTACAGTCGAGATTATTCGTGTGTGGTTGAACAGGACAGGCACAAATGTGTACAATATGGTTACAACTGCAATGTTGTGATTTGTCACAATTGCCATCGTCCAAGCACCACTTGTCCTTGCAATTGCACCCATCAACCATCGTGGGCGATGTGCCTGCCAAAACTTTAATCATTACTTTTTCATCTCTGAACAATGAGTTACATACAATCAGAGTTTGTAATTTTATTTTGGTTAGACCACGAGATGTCCCGAGGAGCAAATTTTACTGTGGACCGCAGTCCACAATATAACTATTGGTCCTGAGGTGTTCTGAGCATGCTT
The DNA here is from genome assembly GCA_003576665.1 of Ipomoea trifida. Lineage (NCBI taxonomy): Eukaryota > Viridiplantae > Streptophyta > Magnoliopsida > Solanales > Convolvulaceae > Ipomoea > Ipomoea trifida. The sequence goes on along the minus strand of CP025659.1, from coordinate 7,918,979 downwards.
TAATTGTAGAAGACACCTTTAAACTCGTACTATACTCACACTAATTCTCATTCGCACAGAGCCAGCCCAATTAAGGGGTAACGTGTTGGACATATTGGTTTTTCCATACAAGAGAGGATTCAAACTCCCGACCTCTCTTTAGGGACAAGAGTGCACGTTCACTCATAAATTACATTTACACTACGTAAACTCCCTAAAAAATTGAAACTCCAACGCAGAGGTCAGTATTCTAAAGAAAAAAAAAAGGATTGGACTTACAAAATGCAATTAGGGAAAGAAGGAGAGCACAACATAAGATTTTGAACGCCATTTCGATGAAAGGATTTTTTTTGGATGGGATGACAGAATTGCTTTTAATTAGAGATCAGATGGAATGAGATTATAGGACACCATTTCCCTATTTATAGCACTAAACTTCCTACAAGATCAAAAAAATATTACTATATTATGTTAATGTATGTAATTAAATTTCCTCTCATGATAATATTCAAAAAACAAAATTCCAACAATCAAATTATAGTATTCCAAAAAAATATTACTATATTATGTTAATGAACGTAATTAAATTTCTCACATGATAATATTCAAAAAAAATCCAACAATTAAATTACTATATGATGTATATTATTGTATTAAAAAAATATATTACTATACTATGTTAATGTACGTAATTAAATTCCTCTCATGATAATATACCATGCAATTCAATTATGGTTCAAAATATTTTAATCTTTCGTATTTTTTTTATTTTATATTCGTAAACAATCAAATTACTATATGATGTATATTATAGTATTAAAAAAAAATTACTATATTATGTTAATGTACATAATTAAATTCCTCTCATGATAATATTCAAAAAAAAATTCCAACAATCAAATTGCTATATGATGTACATTATAGTATTCAAAAAAAAATATTACTATATTATGTTAATGTACGTAATTAAATTTCCTGTCATGATAATATTCAAAAAGAAAAATTCCAACAATCAAATTACTATATGATGTATATTATAGTATTCCAAAAAAATATTACTATATTATGTTAATGTACGTAATTAAATTCCTCACATGATAATATTATGAAAAAATCCAACAATTAAATTACTATATGATGTATATTATTGTATTCAAAAAATATATTACTATATTATGTGAATGTACGTAATTAAATTCTTCTCATGATAATATACCATGCAATTCAATTATGGTTCAAAATATTTTAACCTTTCGTATTTTTTTTATGTTATATTCGTAAACTATCAAATTACTATATGATGTATATTATAGTATTAAAAAAAATTACTATATTATGTTAATGTACATAATTAAATTCCTCTCATGATAATATTCAAAAAAAATTCCAACAATCAAAGTAATATATGATGTATATTATACTATTCAAAAAAATATTAATATAATATGTTTATGTACGTAATTAAATTCATCTCATGATAATATTAAAAAATAAATAAAATTTTCAACAATCAAATTACTATATGATATATATTATAGTATTAAAAAAATATTACAGTATTATGTTAATATACGGAATTAAATTCCTCTCGTGATAATATATCATGCAATTCAATAATGGTTCAAAATATTTTAATCTTGCGTATCTTTTTTATTTTTTGTTCGTAGACAATCAAATTACTATATAATGTATATTATAGTATTAAAAAAATTACTATATTATGTTAATGTACGTAATTAAATTTCTCTCATGATAATATTCAAAAAAAAAATTTCAACAATCAAATTACTATGTCAAATTTAATTTATTCTAATAAGATAAAATTGAAATCTTCTATTCAATTTAGTATTTTGTATTATAGATATTTTAAATTTCATTTGTTTTATTTATTGAATTTTAATTAAAATTGTTAAAATTAAAATTAAAATTAAAATTAAAATTAAATTTCATACTCTTAATTAAAAATTCAAAAAGAGTTAATTCCAGCATTGGTCCCCTGACTATTGTGATTTTCCACAATTGGTACTCGACTTTTAATTTGGACAATTTAGACACTTGACTATCAAAAAGTTTTCAAAGTTGGTCCTTCCGTCACAAGCAGGTTAAATGGACGTCAAATGGAGGGGTAAAACCGTCGTTTAACATGTTCTGCGTGTAATACCTGTAGTTATCGTCTCTATACGCCAATAGTGTTCTGCTAACCAACTGTGAAAACTTCTACGGCGGTTGCCGCCGACGGTACTGCCGCGTCCTAAGCGTTTCGTGAAGAACCAAATCTCGAACTCCATAATAAACAATGCGGCTCTCAACGCCGCCATCTCCCTCCTAGCCAACTACAACGACTTCGAGATTCACAAGTGTGTTTGGCGCATCTGCTCCACAGGGGCAAAGCGTGTCGCATTGTAGTTCCCGGAGGGCCAGGATTGCATTGTTTGAAGATTCAGTGGAAGCTTGGCTGTCCATTGATTGAGGAGACACATTTGGGAAACCGCTTTTGACACCCTTTGAAGCACGGGGTTGTTCGGGTGGATTAGTATCCAGCTTAATGTAATGTCGACGGAGAAAGAAACATATGCGCGCGGCGTCTCCATCAGGGTAGCTGATCTGATAAGCGTGGGGATGACTTCCTTTGAGTCCAGCAAGTCAATCCTAAACGGCGAGCAGCGGAACCAGGAGGTGAATATCAGCATTTCTTTATATATAGCGCACATCAACGACGGATATCAACTCCTCCATTGGCGGCCGGAAGAGCACTACTACATATGCTTGCTGCAGGTTGCAAATAATAAGAGTCAAACAAGTGCATATAGCTAGAGAGAGAAAAAGTTAAAGAAACTAGTAATTAATTAAAATGGAAATGGAAAGAAGAATATTTATAGTTGTGGTCGCAGAATTGAAGGAAGAAGCTCAATATCAATTCAAGTGTGTAATCTACGAATAAAGACAGTGTCCAAGTCTGGGGGCTCAACTTGCAGGCTGCCCTTGAACTTAATCTATGAGTATGAGTGTCTTTTTATATGTCGGAGTGCAACAACTCTTTGCTTCTACTTCAATGCGCAGTAAGTGACCTCTTCAATGTTTCTTCAATAAGTGGATATTAATACTGAGGAGCCGTTGGAGTGGCTCCTCCTCTTTAATGGCCTCTTTCACGTCCGTTCACTGCCTTCGGGTCTGTGCTGATGAATCAGGTTAGTCAGTGCTGATGCCCAATTATCCTGTTAGTAGTATGTAAACACGCGCACCTTCCAACTCAACTAATTAATCAATTATTATTCATATCTGTTTTCATATATTTATATCTAAAAATGTACTATACATATATATATATATATATATATATATATATATATATATATATATATATATATTATATATATATATATATATATAAAAGAGCTATATAAGGGTAGGGGTGGGGTGAGTGGGGGCAGCTGCACCCAATGCCCCCATGGTGGATCTGTCTCTGGGTAAGGAGAGGGATTATTTAGAACTGAATAAGCCTGGGTCCTTGGTTTGATCTTTTTGAGCCTTTATTTAATGTTATTTCTTTGTAGTTGCAACTTCCCGTAGCATTCCCTACTTTATTACTGGACTCCTTCTTCTTTGACTATTACTATTATTATTATCAAATAATAATAATAAAAATAATAATAATAATAATAATAATAATAATAATCATAGTAAGGCATATTATATTATTCCTTCACATGCATGTTGCTCTCATGGGTAGTTCAATTGATTTTTCGGTGGCAGAATGTAAGTAAACATTGTACCCATGCCAAGATCACTTGACAATCGCATTATGTTAATCACATACAATGCAGTGGACATTTTGTAAATACTAGACACGGATAATTCCACCTAGTGAGCCGTTAAGTCACTATGATTTAACATCTCCACGAGTGTTGTTGGGTCATAGTGTCTTTGTGACCAGGCAAGTAAACATGCATGCAGTGTCCCATTAATATGAAGTTTGGTTGAGAAATGAGAGATTTTGGTGTGTAGAATTGTAGTGAAATGGTGTTTTCGATTGGGCATGGCAACGGCGACACCATGTTCTATCCATCTCCATTCAACCTGCAACAATTCTCCTAGGACTGTATTAATGGCTTTGGCGTTCCACCTCGATCACACTGGATCACAACCTATTACGATGGACATACACACACACACATATATATATATATACATATATATCCTAATCCAACAATCACTATTTGACCACATAGTCCTCTATAATACATAGTCCTCACCTAAATACATTCCTATATATATATATATATATATTCTTCAAATAAGTATTTTGCAGATCTTATGTTAAATATATGATATCTAGCTTTAATTTAAGTGCTTTATGACAGATTAAAATTGAAGGATATTAAATTAGTTTTGCACAAGTTTGGTAGCAACATTATTTTCTCAAATGGACTAAGAGATCCGGCCCAAATAGCAATGGAGAGTAATTTAAAATGAAACTCGTTTATTTATTTATTTATTTATTTAGCAACCTTAATATCTTTATTATCTTATATGTTATTCTTTTTTGGTTTCTTGTATGTATGTGGATAGGGTTTTGGGGAACATATCAGATTCGATACTTGCAATCTATACTCGTAACGGTATGTCTATACACACGTATACACACTTCTTATAAGGCACTGGTGCATTTGACTCTCAACACGCATTGGGCTAAGCTTCACGGTGTATTTGATTTGAGTGTACTTTTACTGATTATGATGATCATGATGAGTGCACTATTACATATTATTGGATGCATTATATTATGAAGCTTTGAGTTGGTGAATGTCTAGAATTTGTAATAATTATGAAATTTATATCACATTTTATCTTTAATTTAGAGTAATTAATCATCCTAAATATACAACTAACATTTCTCCACACTTTTATAGGAATACTTTTTTTTTTTCATTTTTTCAAGTTATATTGAATATTATTGATAATAATTTCTAATTCTACTTGATATAACCATGTATGAATATAGATAGTTATACCCAGTGTAAAAGGCACCATTACCAACATAAATCTTAAATTTTTTTCATATATAATGGGATAGATGAAGTAGTAAGTTGATGAAAGTAAAATTTTGTTTGGAGTGTTGAAGGGTCTCACTATTTGGACATACTAGGGGAAAAGGAAATGGATCCGGACTGGCTAACAAAACAACGAAAAACGGAGGTTGAAATAATACAACGTTGGATAACCAATTACTATGCAGATTTAAAGCCCTCAAGAAATATGAGATTAGACATCATATATTATATTGTTTTATGAAATCATATATAACAATTAGCCCTATAGTTGTAAGTTCTGTCAGAGCTTAGTTGTGGATGCTTTGTTGGTTAAAATTTTAAAAAGGCTTGTATGGTCTTAAACAGGCACTCTCGACTTGATATTTGGAGTTTTTTACGTTTCTATTAATTGTTTGTTAGATTTAAGAAATCTATGTCTGAAATTTCTTTATTTGCCTTTATGGGTCCTTTTGAAAAGTAGGAAAATGACTTTCATAAAATGTTTTCTGGCAAATAAGTCATTTTCTGAAAAATATTTTTCTTTCTAGTGTTTTATTATTTTATTTAAAATATAAAATATATAAAATAATAATATTTATTATAAAAGAAAAAAAAAAGGTTCGGCTCTGGTTTCTATCGGAAACCAGTCTGCCAGAATGGGTGAGATGGCCATTTTGACAGGGAACATACGAAACGGCCATTTTGGCCATTTCAGAAAATGGCTTACGGAAAAAAATTCCGTAAGTCATTTTACGAAATTTCGGCTTTATTTTACACGGTCAACTAAAAACATTTTTCGTTGACCGCATTTTCTGGACGTTACAACACCGAAAACTCGAAAAATATTTTGCGGAAGTCATTTTCTGGGTTACCAAACACACCCTAATTTGGGTGGTGGACTTGTTTTTTTGCTACTAGTATATTTTATCAATTTATCACTCAATTTGCTTGTCCTTTTTTCTCGTAAGGATCTTTGAAAGCTCTGTCATTATATTTCTTGGGGGTCTGGTTGAAGTGATATCTACTTCTACTTTTTATTTTATTTCTTTATTGGAATAATGTAAAATTGTTTAAAGCATTTTCCATCTAAACCAAGATATAAAAACGGAATAATGTAAAATTATAAAATTTTATATTTAGTAGATTTAATTTGTGTCTACCAAAAAAAAAATAAAGAATAAATAAATAATGAAATGTAAATGTATGTCTACACATGCAACAACTTTCAAGCCGGGATAGGAGTGACTAATTAAATGGTTGGAATATGATTTTCGTACCAAAAGATCACGAGTTTGATTTTTACCAAATATTCTATTGGTCAAATCTATCACATAATGGTTCGTTGTGAGTTTTATGTCAAAAACAAAAAAAAAAAAAAAGCACCAAAAAAAAGACTAAACTTTCAAAAAATAAATTCCATGTAACATCAATTTTAGATGAAAAGAACTGGTATATAAAAGAAATTAATAAAAGCATGACATTTCAACTACTAACTCCTACATACCAAATTTCTTTGTCTAGTATGTAGAAAATAATAGAGATTGCAATGGCGCCATTATTATTAAGAGAAAGCTAAGGTGGAGGACCATTCCAATGCTTGCTTATAATCATTTTTCTTCTATCTTCAAAAAAAAAAATCATTTTTCTTCTACAATGTTGAAAAGGTCCTCCACATACGGTAAAAATCAAATGATTATAAGTAATTAAAAATGGTTTTTACTACAATTTATTTGGGAGAAGAAAAATAAAGTAAAAAAGGGACAACACGTTAAATCAGATGTGAAAAAAAAAAAATAAAATAGGTGATATATATTCCATTGTGTAATTATAAGTAATAGATTAAAATAAATTAGAGTTAAAGATTAAGAAGGGAAATATGGTCTTCAAATGCCTAACTTTTCTTCACACCTTCCCAATTACAATTCCTAAGGAGGACCCTAGAGGCCAGAGGTATTGCAATTCCGTTGAAAATAAACTCCAAATTAACCGTAGATTTGTTTTGCTTTGTGAAACTTAGGTCTATCTTCCCATTAAAATAAGAAAAATGATATTTTTTTCTTAATATTTTCACTTATTTGGGTGATGAGAGGCTAGAAACTCGCAGCCACTATTTAAGGGTGTGCATTATGTAAATCCTGCATTGTGACCTTATAAGTCAATAAAGGATCATTAAGAAGCAAGCTAACTTAGCTTACTCATAGTTGATCGGCTCAAACCAAAAAGTTTAATAAGCTAATTTTATTGAGATTCGAACTTGTAACGTTGTGGTGGACATTCAAACTTTTTAAAAATCAATATTGATGGCTCTTGACTACGGAAAGCAACCACTAGCTAGGGTCTTGTTAGGTGTGAATTAGACATATGTTATAGGAGATTAAATGAAATATCTTAATATAAATATCTAACATTAGGTGGAACCTGAGATCATAATATAAACCCATAATCCCAGTCTTCAATTATATTCCTTAATTCCCATGGAGTTCTTAACACTTGTAATTCAATGCCTCTCTCTTCTAATTCTCTTCTCAACAACTTCCCTTTCTGAAACGCTACACACAATTCCTCGTCTCACTCCTTTCTACCTGTCCAACCTACGACGCCCAGAATCTTCTTCTTTCAACATTCTTCCTCCGGAATTCAGAACCTATTATTACAACCAAACGTTGGATCACTTCAATTATAGACCTCAAAGCTATGCCACCTTCAAACAGAGATACATAGTCAACTTCAAGTACTGGGGTGGCGCCAAATCCAAATCCCCAATCTTCGCATATCTCGGCGCTGAATCTTCCATCGACTATGATCCTTTAGACATCGGATTTCTCACTGATAATGCTTCTCGTTTTAAGGCTCTTCTTGTCTACATAGAGGTGATAAGATGATAATTGAAAGATATGTTTGATTTTAATTAAAAGTTTGAGCTCACAGTTAAATTGTATGTAAATTCATATTTTATTTGGAAATCATGCATGCAGCATAGGTACTATGGGGAATCAATTCCTTTCGGAACCACAGAAGAAGTTTTGAGAAATGAGAACATTCGTGGGTATTTTAATTCGGCTCAAGCTTTAGCTGATTATGCAGAGGTGCTGTTGTATATAAAGAAGAAATACTCAGCTCAAGATTCTCCCATCATTGTTGTTGGAGGATCATATGGAGGAAGTACGAGATTATTATCTTAAAATTTTCCATCTTTATTTTCTAAATTTCAAATATTTTGATGAGGTTTTGGAAGGAATTTAATTAAGGGTTGAAATTTATATTATATTGTGAAGTGCTTGCTTCATGGTTTCGGTTGAAGTATCCACACGTTGCTTTGGGCGCCTTAGCTTCATCAGCTCCCATTCTCTACTTTGACAATATCACACCACAAAATGGATATTATACTATAGTGACCAAAGACTTTAGGGTAAGCAGTCAAAATATTTTTTCGTATCATACTATGATTTTTGCAAGCTTGAATTTTTAATTTGAATGTTGATTGCAGGAAGTTAGTGAGAGTTGTTATCAAACTATAAGAAAATCATGGTCCATTATTGACAAAATTGCTTCCAAGCCAAACGGCCTCTCCATTCTCAGTCGCAAGTTCAAACTTTGCCAGTAACTACTTATCCTCAAATAAATACAAAAATATAATTTGTCAAATTAAGCCTTTACCACTAGGCCAAAGCCTATAGTTACACAGCTTTTATTCCATGGTGCTTAGGGACATAAACTCGTCGAGGGACCTAAAGGATTACTTGGTTCTGAGGTACTCGGTCGCCGCTCAATATGACGCACCACCCGAATATCCAGTGACGGAGGTGTGCGGGGGCATAGATGGCACGCCCAAAGGGACTCATATTCTTGACCGGATTTTTGCTGGTTTCTTCGCCACTGAAGGAAACCAATCTTGCTACAGTATTCCCACCGGTACTGGTATTCGGGGATGGACTTGGCAAGTAAGTATATATATAAACAGTGCCTTAGGACTCGGAAAGTCGAGTGCACCATCTTATCATCGAAACATGACAACAATTACTACACAATTATAAAGAAAGGAAATAAAATTGTGTATTATTTACTGCCAATAACTATAACTTTTGAGTAAGCATTTTATTAAGAAATGAGAGATTTTGGTGTGTAGAAATGTAGTGAAATGGTGTTTCCGATCGGGCGTGGCGATGGGGACACCATGTTCTTTCCTGCCCCTTTCAATCTGCAGCAATTTTCCCAGAACTGCATTAATCTCTTCGGAGTTCCACCTCGACCACACTGGATAACAACCTATTATGGAGGACAGGTATGTTAGTTCTTCAAATATTTGATGTATACATATAAGCTAGCTAGCTTTAATTTACGATGTTTACTACTCCGTATTATATTCTAGGAGAGTATTATATGAAAAATTAACATTGCAGGATATCAAATTAGTTTTGAACAAGTTCGGTAGCAACATTATTTTCTCCAACGGACTAAGAGACCCATATAGCAGCGGAGGGTACTTATAACGATTTTAATTTAAAGTTATTAATGCTTTTATTATTATTATTATTATTATTATTATTATTATTATTATTATTATTATTATTATTATTAACCTTATATCTTATGTTATTCTTTTATGTTTATGGTACATTGATAGGGTTTTGGAGAACATATCAGATACTATACTTGCTGTCTATACCCGTAATGGTATGTTGGTCTATATACATATTTCGGAGTTTACAATCCTGATCAATATAGCATTTGGACATAGCAAATGCATCTGTTTTATTCAAATAAATGCATCTGTTTTTTTCATCAATCTAGTGCAAAAAATACTAATGTTGATTATATAATGGGATAAAGTATATATAATAAGTTGATGAAAGTATAATAATATATTTTGTTTGGGTGTTGTAGGGTCTCACTGTTTAGACATACTTGGGGAAAGTAAAACGGATCCAGTTTGGTTAACTGAGCAACGAAAAAGGGAGGTTGACATAATACAAGGATGGATAACTAAGTATTATGCTGATCTTCAAGCACTCAAGAAATAGAAGACAAATAAAGTTTTTTTTACCATATTTAGAATAATTTTTGTTTGCATCGAACCAACCCAATTAAGGAGTAAAGTGGATTCCCAACTTTTCTTTAAGGGAAAAGAATACATGCGGCCACTCACACCAATCAAGCTGGTTAGACGAACAATAAATTAGATATAATCATAATATATTTATTGTATCCAATCTTATTTTTTGAAAACATTGTACCCAATCTTATTAATATTAATGTACTGAATTTTCACAAGAATAATGCTGTCACAATGTATCACAACCCGACTACTATACCCGGCTCATATAATGCTGTCAATTTCCATCCATTTTTTTCGTGGATTGAGATTTAATTTAATATTTTAAAAATATAAATACATACACTACAAAAAAAATGGAATTATCAACCGAAAAATTTGTTGGTAAACTACTGAAATATATAGGTATTTAATTTACCAATGAAATTTTGTTAGTAAAACATTGAAATAGGTAGCTATTTAAGTTGTAACTATTTAATGTATTGTTAAATCTATAGATATTCTGCTATTTTCTTATAGCGGCATTCTAATAAAATTTTATAATTTAAAAATTAATGGCGGATGGAAATTCAAAATTGCCAAAAATTTTGGCTGTCAAAATTAATAATAAAACCTGCTTATATTGGTGGATTGAAAATTAAATTTGGAACATTTTACTTTCAATTCTCTTTGTTTTTTTTTTTTTTTTTTAAATATTTTGACATGTGAAAGTAAATATTGATGTGCAATTTTTTATACATGTCAGTAAATTCGATGTCATATTATATTTTTTTTTTAAAAGATCAACATTAATTTAGGATAAGTTACTAAATTTAAAAGGTTTATGGCAGGCATCATGATAGAATGCAATATATTGCCTTTCACAATCCACATAGACTAAATATATAAATGCAAGTCTTCATTTGAATAATTGAGTTGAACATGTGGCTGACATATATGGATGATTTAATTTCTTGATGGCTAAGGAAGAAAGAAAGGTATGCATGCATGATTTAATGCAATATCCACATCGGTTAAATAAGTTCCAAGTCTTCATTGACTAGGTATTAATGGAGACATGCATGCCAATCAACAATTTGTATAGTTGTATGTCAATTCTTTGAAATGTGTTGATTAAAATTTATTATACTAATATTTAAATTTTGATGTGAAATAATTAACTTTAAACTAACTTTGAATTTACTATAATTATTATAAAGGATAAATTGTCAAAAAAAATTCTTAAATTATTTTTAAACAATTATTAAGTCATCAAAGTATAAAAAATTTCAATAATTCAATTAAATACCACAACTTGTAAAACTGATACAATTTGATAGTTTAGTCTGTAAAGTCCTAGTGAATTGGATGTACCTTTTTACTAACTAAATAAAGAGCCAAAGAGTTCAATGTGGTGATGTTGAGGTGAACAATAGAGAGTCACATTAACAGAAAGGTAACCACTATCTTAGACAATTACTAGACTCTTCTCCTTAAAAAGATTAGAAAGTTTGCATGTATTTTAATTAAGATAACTTCTATGTCAGGCTTGTCAGCAATATAGTGACAACCTTACTCTAGAACAAGGAGTCAAGGACGAGAATGCTTCGAAGGATGATTTTTTAGGAAAAAGAATGACACTGCAATTTTACAAATTTATCAATTTGATTTTAAGTTTTATAAAACTCCTATTAATTTTTAAAAATTTCATCTAGTTATAGGTGGAAAGAGCTACCAAGGTAACAATTGAATAGTGTAAGGTAGTCATGGGAAAAATTATTGAAGAACCAAAAAGGTCATTTTCCCTAAGTTCTATAAATTAAAACTTGTGTTAAGTTTTTATAAGTTTCATCCAATGAAAAGAGCCACCAAGGTAAAATTGAAGGGTGAAAAATGACTATGGAAAGAATTCAATGCAAGAACTTAAAATGTCATTTTCATTATACTTAATAAAACTTGTGTTATATTTTAACAGTTTCATTCATCCAGACATGAGTTATAGGAGCTACCAAAGTAACAATTGAAGGGTGAGAAAGATGTATGAAAAGTTCAAAAACTGAGTTAGTTATTATAAAACAATTTAAGATCAAAGTCGTCATTTCCCATTTCAATAATAAACTTTATTTAAAATGGGAAAAAAGAATAAAATATCTAATGCATGGCTAACCACAATTATTGCTAGAGGCGCTGAACTTCTAACTAATAATTTGGTTTGAGAGTATACTGACATGATACACTACTTCAACACAAAATCACTAGGATGCTCAACCCAAGTATCATGTTCACTCAAACTTCATGAAATATGGCCTATGGGTACGGTGGTTGGAGCAGTACTCAATAAAAATATTAGTGTGAATAATATTTGGTACGTTACCTTTGTTGTATGCAGAGGCGGATCCAGCATGGGGGCAGTGGGGCCACTGCCCCCACTCACCGCACCCCACCCCTATATAGCCCTTGTATGTATATATGTATGTATAGTACAGTTTTAGATATAAGTATATTGGAATAGAAATAAGTAAACAATTGACTAATTGGCTGGGATGGTTGGTGCGCTGCTTTGCCTTTAAGTCAAAGGTTCGACCTTGCACGCAGCAGCTGAGTAGCCTTTTATTATTTATTTCTTCAAAGCTTTTTTTCATTCCCTTTATATTTATATATAATATTTTCATTCCCTTATTTATATATATATATATATATATATATATATAATATATATATATATAATATATATATAAAATAATGAGATGTGTAATTTATATATATATATATATATATATATATATATATATATATATATATATATATATAAAATAATGAGATATGTAATTTATAATGTATTTTTTATTTGAATTATTTTATCAAATTAATTATGTTTCATAATTGTTATTAATATTTTTATAAAATTTTAGTGTGTTTTATTTTTTTGTCTATATTCAACAATATCTATGACTATATTCTTTTTAAGTGATTCAACTTATAATGTGTTTTCTATTTGAATTATTTTATCAAATTAATTATGTTTCATATATTCGTGTATATCCAATAATATTTATGACTATATTTCTTTAGAGTGATTATTTTTTAAACTACATCTTTTATGTTTGAATTCGCCCCCACTGAACAACTTTTTTGGATCCGCCACTGGTTGTATGGTTTGCAAGTTATTACATAAGAGCATGTTTATATATTAGTGCACACTCTCAAGTAGTGATTGTGGGTTTCTCTCTTCACACAAAAAATGGTAAGTTACCTTTTATTTTAGATCAAGAAGACATATAGTTTTATTGTGATGAAGTTTATTTCGTAAGTTTGGTTATGCAAGAAAGAATAATTAATTAAGGCAAAAACCAAGTTTTTAAGCAAAAACTTGTTTTATTGTAATGAGAGGAGTAGGTATGAATTAGTCATAGACTCATAGTTTAAAGAAATTAAATGTATAAATATTTAACATTAGGTGGAACCTTGCTTAAGGATGTTTGATACTTTTCCATCAATTAAATGTTTAGGAACTTAATATATCCTTGCTATATACAAATATTAAAAAGAAAAAAAATGAATAATTGAGTGTATAATAAATCACTTATAAATTAATAAATTATATGTCAAAAAATTACAATCGGCCGCAAAAAGCATATTATTTAAAATTCAAAATGGTATATATGTAAAAAAATCAATATATACATTAGTTATATATTTATTAATTAAAAATCCATTCACAAAACTGGGACTAGTGATTGTATATCAGTCAGCCCAATTAATAAAATCAATACATTAGTTATAGTTTTAATTAGTTATTCCGATTGGGCCATGATCTTTCTTTACATAATGTTCTTTGTATCCCTAATTGCGTCGAAATTTGGTTTTCATAACTAAGCTAGGTAAAATTAATCATGCGTTTGTTGATTTTTTTTTCCTTTTTTGTGTCTCATTTTCTTTTTAAGGATATATAGATATTCATTTGCATGGGGAGATTCTAATGTCAGGAGAGAACTTTCAATGATGTTTATTGTGTTCCATTCCTAAAAATTGGCATCACAAATATGCAATCATTACAATTATGTGGATTATACTATCAAATAATGTACATTATATACACAAATAATGTATTTTTATTGTATTCAACAAAAGTACATTATTTAAGTACTGAAATTACATTGTTTTGTATAATGTACATTGAGTAAACGAATAATGTACATTTAGTATATTAAAAATATACTTTTTGTTATGGACTTATGGTGCATACAACACTATGTGGACCAATAATTTGCCCACAAATATGGCCAATACAACTCCCTAAAGTTACATATCATTTTGGGTTCTAAATTCCCTATTCAATTTAATTAGCATCATCAAATTTATAAAATATAATCATAACCATTACGTACTAAAGTTTTTAATGAACAATATTTAATTTCAAGCAGTATATATGTATATTTTATTAAATTTGTAGTATCCCACAGTTTTAAAATATGGTATACTGGCGTTGAAAGTGGTGGTCAAGTGGCTGAAGTATGATTCCCGTACCTAAAGGTCATTGATTCAATCATTGCCAACATCTTCTTAGGCAAATTTGTGATACTATACAGAGTCTTCTTAGGCAAATTCGTGATACAGAGTCTTCTTAGTACAATTTATCTTTCTTGTTTGGTTTGCAAATTATTACACATGAGCGTATGTTTCCCTCTTGACAAAAAAAAAAGTATAATGATATCATCTTTTTTTTTATCTAATCTTTTACAAGTAGCCCATGGTTAATTACTTATTTCTAGTGTGTGTGTATACATACATATATATATATATATATATATATATATATATATATATATATATATAAAAGTAAAGTAAAGTACTTATATATGCAGTCAAAATTCAATCCTCAATATATATATATTTTTTGAAAACCAAAACAAACTCATATTAACCCATCAAAAGCGTCTCAATATAAAATATTAGTGTGAATATTTGGTACTTTGGCTTTTAGATCGAGAAGATATATTTTTTGAAAACCAACAACTCAATAATTTTTTGAAAACTTCCTTACAAGTCATAGCTTCAGCCAGGGATTTTGCACACACTGTAACATATACTTTGGTTTGAGAAGATATATAATTTTATTATGATGAAGTTTATTTGGTAAGCTTGATTATGCAATAAAGGATAATTAATTAACAGACAAACACTATAACATACTTTGGTTTGATTAATTCGTAGTATGACTAGATAACTTATAGACATTCCTTCAAAAAAAAAGATAACTTATAGACATATGACGATAGGGAACATAAATTAAATTTCTATGCATATATTTTATTTTGCAAATAGCATTTGTGTTAGTTATACGTCAATTCAAATGGATTAAATTACATTTAAGGTAAAAATCAAGTTTGAAAGGATAAATTAGACTTGCTTTATTATTGCAATAACGTAATGAGCTGAGAGAAGTAGCTATGAATTAGTCATAGTTTCAAGAAATTAAAAATTTATAAATATTTAAGAGTTATTTACAGGAATTATCATTTAACTATTGACATTACTAATTTTTGTCATCGATTTTCAATTGAATCATAAATGGTCCATTGACTATTGAATTTTATCAATTTTTCATCTACGACATTCAATTTGAATCATAAATGATAAATGGTCCCTTGACTATCAATTTTTCATCTTGCGAAAATAAAAATTACTAAATATTGTCAATAGTAAAGGCATTTGGTACTTTCTCATCAATTAAATTCTAATGAAAACATTTTCAATGAATATATTTAATTTGATGGGAATAACATTACAGGAAAAATTAAATAACATGTTTGGTGTTACCCTAAAAACATAATAATTAATTAATTTGTCAAAAAAACATAATAATTAATAAATTATCAAGAAAATTAAGTAAAATGTTCCATTCGTTTAACCTAACACAAAAAAATGATAAATATTTAATTGAATAAATTTGATAGATTCCCAGTTAGTCAAGAAAAAGAATCTTACCTCCTCCAAGTAGAATTTATATATTTTCCTTAATATCATAGAATTAGAGTTCCTAATTCATACCAAAATATAGGAATAATTTTACAAACTTTCTTGGCCATCCATCATAATAAAAAGCCATAATAATATACACAGGGCGTATATCTCAGTCTTGAATTTCAATCATATTCCTAGCAATTGCAATGGAGTTGTTAAGAGTTGTAATTCAATGCCTCTTTCTTCTCATTCTCTTCTCCACAACTTCCTTTTCTCTAACCCCACACAAAATTCCTCGTCTCACTCCGTTCTACCGCTCTATCCTACGACGACAATATCGGTCTTCTTCTTCTTCCGACAGGACTACTTCTGCTACCTCTGACTCTCAATTCAAAACCTATTATTACAACCAAACATTGGATCACTTCAATTACGGACCTCAAAGCTATGCCACCTTCAAACACAAATACATAGTCAACTCCAACTTCTGGGGTGGTGCCCAATCCAACTCCCCTATCTTCGCCTGGCTCGGCGCTGAATCTCCCATCGACTATGACATCGGATTTCTCACCGATAATGCCCCTCGTTTTAAGGCTCTTCTTGTCTACATAGAGGTTATGATACAATCATATATATATATATATATATATGAGGTTTATTAGTATAACATAGTAATACTAGTGTTAAATGCTCTATGAAAGTCTTTATCATTATATTATCTATTGAGCGGAGGCCGGTGTCCAATTCATCAATTGGTGATTAGAAGATTGTTGGGTGGAGGCTAGTGAATGGTCAAGTCCAAAAAGATCAGGCCTCTCGAAAATGTGATAACGAAATAAAGTTGTGTCTTCAATACTATCTATGACTTTTGACATAAGTGGTAATTACTAATTAATCCTAAAATTATCTTAATCATGCAGCATAGGTATTACGGGGAATCAATTCCACTTGGAACCATGAAAGAAGCTATGAATGACGAGACTACTCGTGGCTATTTCAATTCAGCTCAAGCTTTGGCTGATTATGCAGAGATATTGTTATACATAAAGAAGGAATACTCGGCTCATGATTGCCCCATCATTGTTGTCGGAGGATCATATGGAGGAAGTATGATATTATATTTTTCCATCATTATTTTCTAGAGTTCAATTTTTTTTCAGAGGATTTAAAGCATATATGAATTTTTCTTATATATTGAAGTGCTTGCTTCGTGGTTTCGATTGAAGTATCCACATATTTCGCTGGGAGCCTTGGCTTCGTCAGCTCCCATTCTCTACTTTGAAGATATCACACCACAAAATGGATACTATTCCATAGTAACTAAAGATTTTAGGGTAAGCATGCAGTCAAACTTTCTTTTACATTATAATGATTTTTGGATATGCTACAGGAATCGGAAGTATTTTATTATTAGAATTAGATCAAAATTATAATAGGATTTATTATATTATTAGAGAATTAGAGAAACATTAGACTATGAGTTCTTATATTATTATTAGAATTAGTTAGACTTTATTACCAAATACATTGTTATAAACAATACGCATGTCATGTATTGTAAAATGTGAACCAGAATTTTAATACAATGTTTTCATACTTTTCCTTACATTCTAGCACTTCCTTGAATGTAATTTTATGAATGTTGGTTGCAGGAAGTTAGTGAGAGTTGTTATCAAACTATAAAAAAATCATGGTCTATTATTGACAAAATTGCTTCCCAGCCATATGGCCTATCCATTCTCCGTCGCAAGTTCAAGCTCTGCAAGTAAGTATTAGGAAGTGTTTGGTTCATGGAATTATATATTAGCAACGGAAATCAAAATCATAGTTAGTTTTAGTTGAAAACTTTTTAAAACACAATTATGTGATTTAATTACCCTTTTAATTAAAAATTTTATTCCCTTAATCTAATTTTTGTGTTTGGACTATACTATTAGATTTTTGTTTTGATTTTTTTTGTTCATATTGATGTTTCGAATGTCATTATATTAGGACCAATCGTCTTGAATTTTTGGATGTGATTTACCCTTCAATTTGTTTAAAGCTTTTACCGTGTCGACGTTGATATTTAGGGATTTAAACTCGTCATGGGAGCTAAAGGATTACTTGGATTGGATGTATACTGGCGCCGCTCAATATAACTCTCCACCAGAATATCCAGTGACGGTTGTGTGCAGAGGCATAGATGGCGCGCCCAAAGAGGCTCATATTCTTGACCGGATACATGCTGGTGTCGTCGCCAGCGAAGGGAATCAACCTTGCTACAATGTTTCTGCCGGAGAGACGCTGGCATCGCCCGGAGAAGATGATGATACTTGGGGATGGAATTGGCAAGTAAGTAAACACTACTACTAGCGTCTACCTCTCATTTATGAGGAAGACTATTATCAATTGTTATACCATGAAATAGGGTCCACAATGGGTGGATCGTACTCCTTTGAATCTGTAGATAATATATTATACATTTGTTGTTAACATATTATGTAATTTCAATTAATCTTAGTTAAATATCATGCATGGTCTTAAAAATTTAATCATGCATGCCTAGGTGTCGGCCTGTCGCCTAGCTAGATTATCACTATAATTGGTGTTTTAGGCGGCCTAGGCACCAAACTCAATTGCATAGTCGGTCGATTAACTATTGTCCAATTTTTTTAAAAAGGTTATTTCACTCAAAATGATGTTGTTTTGAACAAAATAACCTTAAATTGTGTGATAGATCAATATGTTCTTTATACAATTTACCATTTTGGTGTGTAGACTTGTAGTGAAATGGTATTTCCGATTGCGAAAGGCAATGACTCCATGTTCGATCCAGCTCCTTTTAATCTGGAGCAAAATTCCCAAGCCTGCAATGATACCTTCGGCGTTCCACCTCGACCACATTGGGTTACAACTTATTACGGAGGACACGTATGTTCTTCAATTTTTTTTATTTGGCATGGCATCATTGGAATATGCAACATTGAAATTTCTTCATGTATGCATATGAGTTTGCTTTAATTTATATTATTATATGACAACTTAAAATTGCAGGATATGAAATTAGTTCTTCGAAACTTTGGTAGCAACATCATTTTCTCCAACGGACTGAGAGACCCATATAGCATTGCTGGGTAATCTTAAATCCCACTCTTTTTAGTTAATAAATAAATTAAAAAAATTCCTATAGCCTCCCTATCTTATGTTATTCTATTTGCTTTCTTGTCTTTGTGGATTCACAGAATTTTGGAAAACATATCAGATACTATACTTGCGGTTTATACCCAAAATGGTATGTTCATAAATATGTATACACACGTTGTGGATCAGCTTTTATTCATTTCGTACTAAGTAGAACTATTCATATATGTATTTTTTTTAGTTGTATCAAATATTGTCAAATTCTTGTCTTCATAGTACTCGGTGCAAATGGCCTGATGTTGATCATATATATGTATAAGCTGATGAAAGTATAAATTTGTTTGGAGTGTTGTAGGCTCTCATTGTCTGGACTTAAATGGGAAAAGAGTTACGGATCCAAATTGGTTAACTGAGCAACGGAACAAGGAGATTGAGATAATGCAAGGTTGGATAACCAAGTACTATGCTGATCTTCAAACCCTCAAGAAGTAGAACACAATATTATTTTAAAGAACTATATATATATACAACAGTTAAAACATAACATTGTAGTCTTTTATATATATATTATAAATTCCTTTTAGTATGCATGATTGAATTAGAAACTATAAAGATATGTGTTGAGTGTACCTTATGTCGTTATACTTAGGCATACAAGAGTATCGTTAAGAGCATAATCATGAAAGTTTGTGGACGTGCATCAAATTTATTAGGGAAGAATGAAGTTTAGGTTGACCATGAATGGCATGCATCAATATCATCCTGTTGGGATTACTACCGCTAGACTAAGATCATTCAAACTGCTAAATAATATTGTATTCTTTAAATTTGAATAAATCGAAAAAATTAGAATAGATTATTCATAATAATTCAATTAAATAGTAATAGAACACTAAAAAGAAGAATTTTAGCTAGTGATGAGTATGCATTGGATTCCACAAGGGATATCATTATTAAGGAGCTGTTCAAATTAAAGGGATTGCATAGAAAAGGAGCTAAGCACAAACTATTTCTTAGGTATTTAAGAGCTATTACCTTATGGCCTTATATATCCTGCACCCTGCAGGATTTTCCATCAAAATTACTTAAATTAATTAGGTATTTTCTGTATCTGCAATTTTCTTAGACCTTTTCTCCGCGTAAGTTAATTAGGTGCGGCTTTTCTTGGGATTTACTTTGGTATGTTTGGTTCGCACATAGAATCGGAATTGGAATGAGAATCAAATATTGGTAATGGTAATAGGGACCATATATTTATAACAAAGAAAAAAATAAATTGTAATGGTAATGGGCACCCTATATTTATAACAAAGAACAAAATAAATTCAAAATAACACTTAAAAAAAATGGTACTTTTTTCCCTGAGTTATGCGTATATAGCAGTTTTCCCCACTGAGTTATTAAAGTGACGGTTTTTCGTCTTTAGTTATTTTAGAAGTGGCGGTTTTTTTCCCTACAAATTGACATTTTTGCCCTTAAAAAATAACTATTTCATTTATTTTTCTTCCCCAACTAATTATTACTAATATGTATGGAAGATTACGGTTCGATTCGAACCTAATCGGACACTGTAGCAATTGAACCTAAATAGTATGGACAATTACGGTTATGATTCAGAACTGAAAAAATAAAATAAAATAATTGTTGAATTTAGACTATTTTAAAAATAAGAAATAAAATTATAAATAAATAAATAAATAAATAAGTTTTGATTGGTGGTTCAAAATCGAAATTGGAACCGAACTAAACCAATTTATCAAAATAAGTGTTTGATCATTTTCACTATATATATATATATATATATATATATATATATATATATATATATATATATATATATATATATATATATAACTGCGGTTCAGTTCCGGTTCACGGTTCAATAATTATTTTATTTTATTTTATTTTTTCGGTTCTGAATCGTAACCAGAACCGTCCATACTATTTCTGTATGATTGTTACCGTGTTCGGTTAGGTTCGAACTGAATCGTGGTCATCCATACATGTAAGCAATAATTTGTTGGAGAAGAAAAATAAATGAAATAGTTATTTTTAAGGGCAAAAATGTCAATTTAACATTATAGGGGGAAAACCGCCACTTTAATAACTGAGGGGGAAAAAGTGATATATACATATAACATAGGGAAAAAAAGTGTCATTTTCCCAAAAAAATAAGTAAAAACTGTTTTCTAACCACAACTAACCTCTGTTTTCTAACCGCAACTACCTCTTTATCATGAAATAAGCACTCAAAACTCTTTATTACTTTTTGTTTTATTATTTTTAGGTACTGCATATGTTCGCACCAAACAAGCATGAATTGCTTTGGTAGTAAATTCAGGTTTGAGTTGAAATACAAGAACAAACTGACCCAACAGATATAGTTGCTTGTGGCCTAATGGATAAAGAGTCTGACTAATAGGTTTAAGTGTCAAATTATATGATTAATTATATATTAAAATATAATAATTGAACAGTTATTCTGATTTCAATAATTTTAAACTATTATTCCTTACATAATCAAGTAACATTTTCTTAGGAGTACTTTTATTTTTTATTAACATTAATTATACATTAAATTTTTATTCGTTAGCAAAAAAGTTATTATTTTATTTAATTAATATTAAATTTTATATAATAAAATAATTATATTATACTTGATATATAAAATGATTTGGATTAAAATTTAAATTTAAAAAAACAAACCTAACTTACTCTCACACTGCACAACCTGGTCCAATTTTTTATTTAGCATTTATTGGCGTCATTCACCATATACATGGTTTTAACCTCACTGATGAATGTGTTAGATTTTCCAATACAATATATAAGATTTTGACTTTACAAAATATTTTAAAAGAACTCAATGTGATGTAAAGTTGCCGCGCCTTCCCGTGCGGTCGTGCGGTTTACACCACTCAATATTAAGAAATGTATTACTCAATATTAAGAAATGCACCACACAAATAACATTGAGTGGTGCATTTCGTAACATTGAGTGGTGTATGTATTTCTTAAAATTGAGGGGTGTAAACCGGTACGGCCGCACGGGAAGGCGCGGCCACATTTAAATAGAAATATATATATATATACACACACACTTTTAAATTTAATGATTTAAATATTCACATGTTGTGTTAGTTCCGTCCTCGGGTATATATGCAAAATGTCAAATAAACTCTTATGACAAGCAAATAGGATAATTGAACCCATAACTATAAATAAAAATAAAAAAATAAAAAATAAAAAATAAAAAATAATCATTGATGACTAAGTTATCATGGTTTTGACATTAACTATATACTTGTACATTTATTCAGATTAGGGATCACAACGGGGCAGGGCGGGGTGGGGCGGGGGCATACTCCCCGTCCCCATCCTTGAAATCCCGTCCCCATCCTTGAAATCCCGACCCCATCCCCGTCTCCGTCCCCATCCCCCAGCGGGGAATTATAAAAAGTCCCCAACCTTGTCCCCACGGGAAATTAGGCGGGGATGAGAATTTCCCGTCCCCGATTAATTTTTAGTTAAACTTTTAAATTAGTATAATTTTTAATTTAAAAAATTTAAAACTCTTTTTTTGAATACAACTGACCCTATTACATTGTAGTATCTGTTCTATACTTTTCTCAATTTCAATATTTCCTCCACTAAGGCTCAAACTCATGACTTTTCATTTAAGGGAGGCTACTACATGCCATTTGAGCACAAGGTGCTTGGCAAATTTAAAACTTATCTTTATTCTATATATATATATATATATATATATATATATATTATTCGGGGATGGGGTGGGGCGGGGAGGGGTACGGTATCCCCGTCCTCGGCCCCGACGGGGAGTTACATGTATTCCCCATCCCCATCCTCGTCCCCGTTCCCCGAAAAATTCCCCCATCCCCGTTTCCATCGGGGCAGGAATCGGGAATCCCCATCGGGGACGGGGCATATTGCCATCCCTAATACAGATGTGATAGTCTTGTGTTGCCGGGCATATTCAATCATTTTTAATTTATTTTTTAAATTGTTGTACAATCAACGGTAATAATGTTACCGAAAAGTATTTAGAAGTAAGTAAACAAACAAGTGGTATTGCTATTAGATAGTTCAAGTACAACTTTTTTTCGCGTGTCCCCCGCTTGTCACATGAGCTCAGTATTTATTCCGACTCTAGTCTAATAAGTGAATCGACTCCATATAAGTACAACATGTATCTATAATAAGTGCAATAATACTCCTCTCAGTAAGTGCAATGACTCATTAATAATTGTTGTGCACCCTAATGAGTGCATTGACTCTGCGTTAAGTGCAACGATTCCATGTAGTATCTACTCAGCTCCTAACCATTATTGTTTGATTGTCTTAATTGCTTTGACGAGTTAAACTAGTTTTCAAAGTCGTCTAGTCTAACTTATCAAATTATTGCGTCAACAAGATTTTTCAATTGATGAGCTTGGTCACCTCCACATTTGAATAAATGTACATTTTTTAGATCAATGAGGAGGAGACTCCCGTAGTCCAGTATGAAAGGACGCTAGGCCCTTGCAGTCACATTAAACTCTAATCAATGTTAAATCAATAGTAAGTTACTAAATAGTTAATACGTACTAAGATTCAATTGCATTTTTTTTTATTGATTTAAAGTCCTTCAGCAAAACTTTTTTCAGTTAGATGTTTAATTACACTATTCAATCAACTTAATAGACATATTTAACACTTTTCTCATATGAATATTTGACGTGTAATTCTGGTGACAAAAAAGAGTCTTTCCGCAAATACAAAAAAGTCACCATTCCAATATATTTTCTTCTTCCACACCATGGTTGAAAAGTTCTATTTTTTTTTCTTTTTAATAACAGCAATATGATCTCAAATGATTCAACCATTAATTCTTTTTATTTTTATTTTTTATTATTTTAATTTTTTGGTAGAAAACAGATAATAAACTTTTGAAATTTTCTACCTTGCATGTTGTTATCTTTTGTGCTTTAAAAAGATATATAAAAAGGGTAAAAGAATTTTATTAATATTAGTCGATTCGACCAATAGAAAAAGAAAAGTTTTGTAAAGATGAATGCTGATGGTAGTGCTTTTTGAGTAGTCGGAATATGCATGGTAGGGTCCCTACTAAATTACATAAAATTAAAAAATAATTATATAAAATTATGTTGCTAACTGCTGCAATATAAAAATGAAAATAATTATAATTAAATTCTTTAGTTCAAGACAAACAGTACAAGTTATTATTCCTATTAAATTAAAGTACAGTTAGGATTAATTGAGATTATAAATACCCCTTAGTATATTAATGAAATCTTTTAAAACTTTAAAGAATTTATAGAAGTCTTAATTAAACACACCCCGTTAGTATATTAATGAACGCAAATTATACTGTGCACCATGGTCCACAATGCATTGTGAAGCAAATTATACTGTGCACTATGGTCCACAATGCATTGCGAACCATACTCATGGCTGATACGGTAGTTGTGTTGAACGGATACTGCAATTGTGTTGAAAGGGAACTGCAGTTGCGCGGAACAGAGGTTCATCTGTTCAACACACTGTAGTATCAGTTCAACACAACTGCAGTATCCGTTCAATACAACTGCAGTATCAGTTCCACACAACTGCCACCATGGGGCATGGTCCACAGTATAACAACTGATTAATGAAATGTGGTGAGATTGGTGCTTGGGGTAAGAAATAAGAATAAATCCATGCCAGCCCAATCCCCTAGCTAGTTTTAGTATAAATATTTGAGATCAGGCAGAAGCTGAGATCATATTTTACAAGCTAGCATAGCTAGGAATCTCAGCCTTGAATTGCCATGGAATATTGCTTAACACTTGTTATTCAATGTCTGTCTCTTCTTCTTATTATCTCCTCAACAACTTCCCTTTCTAAACCCATACACAAAATTCCCAGGCTCACTCCATTCTACGCCTCAATTCTACGCCAGCGAGACTCTTCTTCTTCTGCTACTCAAGTCCTTCTTTCTCCTGATTTCAGAACCTATTATTACGATCAAACGTTGGATCACTTCAATTACAGATCTCAAAGCTATGACACCTTCAAACAGAGATACATAGTCAACTCCAAGTTCTGGGGTGGCGCCCAATTCAACTCCCCTATCTTTGCATGGCTCGGCGCCGAAACTCCAATCGACTATGATCCCATAGGCGTTGGATTTCTCACTGACAATGCCCCTGGTTTTAAGGCTCTTCTGGTCTACATAGAGGTAATACTATAATTGAAGAATGAATGTGTTCAGTTTCAATTAAAAAGTTTGAGCTCACATTAAAATTTAGATCCATATTTTATCGGGTAATCATGTAGCATAGGTACTATGGGGAATCAATACCATTCGGGAACATGGAAGAAGCTCTAAGAAACGAGACCATTCGTGGCTATTTGAACTCCGCTCAAGCTTTGGCTGATTATGCAGAACTGTTGTTATATATAAAGAATACTTACTCAGCCCAAGATTCTCCCATCATTGTTGTTGGAGGATCATACGGAGGAAGTAAGTACAAGATTACCCTTTTTTCCCTTGCTAGAGATAATTTGGTGGTTTTTTGGCAGCAATTAAATTAAAGCTTGAGTGTTGTATTATTTCCTGAAGTGCTTGCTTCGTGGTTTCGGTTGAAGTATCCACACATTGCTCTTGGTGCCTTAGCTTCATCAGCTCCCATTCTCTACTTTGATAATATTACACCACAAAATGGATATTATTCCGTAGTGACCAAAGACTTTAGGGTAAGTATTCAAACTTTCTGTCCTATCATATAATATGTTGATTTTTGCAAGCTTGAATTTGCTGAATGTTGGTTGCAGGAAGTTAGTGAGAGTTGTTATCAAACTATAAAACAATCCTGGTCCATTATTGACACAATTGCTTCCCAGTCAAACGGCCTCTCCATTCTCAGTCGCAAGTTCAATCTTTGTCAGTATGTATTAATTCTCATCATATATATATATATATATATATATATATATATATATATATATATATATATATATATATATATATATAAAGGATCAGGTGCCTAAAAGATGGATTTAATCTCAGTCCTTGATCTAATCAAAATCAACAATCCAGATTGAAGAAAACTTATTAAAAAAAAAAAAGCAGTGGCAATTTGATCATTTTTCGTACTTTTGAAAGTTAAGGTGTATAGTTTTTGTGCTTAAAGTGTGTCGATTTAATACTTAAAGTGAGTGGTTTTTGTGCTTAAGGTGCATTAGTTTTTCAGTTGAGAACTTTACATTTTTTGTTGAAACTTAAGGTGCGTCTTTCCATAGCTTAAGATGCATCTTTTTTACACTTAGTGCATGGTTTCTGTGATTAAGGTGCGCTTTTGGTTGAAACTTAAGGTGCGTCAAGTCTAAAGTTTAAGGTGCGTCTTTCCATAGTTTAAGGTGCATCTTTGTAATAGTTAAAGGTGTTTCATGTTTAACAATGAAGGTGCATCGTCATTTTAACACTTAAGTGCGTCATCCTACAACTTATGGTGCGTCATTTTTATACTTTGCTTCTTTCAACTCATGACACACCTTTTTTTCATTGATTTGAGTTGTTGATCTATTTTTATCAACGGCTCAGATCTCACCCCATATCAAGCTCTAAGATCAATAAGAAGTGGAGACCAATGTAAAACATCTATATATATGTTTCATTATAAATAACAAATACTTTATTCTTGGTTAGTATTGCATTTTTTAAGTATTCCATTTTAATCTTGACGTGACCCATCTCACAAATTCTGATCCATGAGATACCCTCGAGTCACTCAAACTTTTATCTTGTGCGTTTATATTTAGGGACTTAACCTCGTCTTGGGAGCTAAAGAATTACTTGAATTCGATATATGCTGAAGCTGCTCAATATGACGCACCGCCGAAATATCCAGTGACGGAGGTGTGCGGTGGCATAGACGGCGCACCCAAAGGGGCTGATATTCTTGATCGGATACACGCTGGTGTCGTCAGCCGTAGAGGGAATCAAAGTTGCTATAGTCGTCTTTACACCGGCATTGATATTTCAGGATGGAGATGGCAAGTAAGTAAACATTTTCTCATTTCTGGGAAGGTTAATATGTGATGGAATTAATTGACCAGACCAAACCAAAGCATTCTAAATAGAAAATTAAGAATAAGATACTGAAGAAAATAAAGAAATAAGACAAATATTTTGCTAGAAGGTCTCTTGGATAAATGTTTGTATAGTATAAAGATGTGTAAGAGAGAACATGATGTTGTCTTGCCTAAACCAGGCCTAATTATAAAAAGTAATCTCTTAACAAACCCCCTAAAAATAAAATGGCCCTTGAGACTAGGTCAAGGTTCAATCGACCCCCTCCCCGGCTTGGAGATGATCCGGAGGTCGATCTTAATGGATGGCCAAGGCAAGCCCTGAGGCCCTTCATGTCCCGACCGGACAGCTATTGTCCCCTGGCCTTGTTCTTCGGTCCTTCACGCTCGGGCAGCTAATGTCCCCGGGCCTTGTTCTCCCGTCCTTCATGCCTTGCTTAGGGAGCTATTGTTCCCGATATTGAGCATAAATAATATATAAACATAAATGTGCAATCCAACTACTCTCTGATCTATCCGTGTCCCATCCACTCTCGCATCCCGCATGAGCTGCATACTTAGACTTTTCTTATTGGGTTGTGCTTGATGTCTCCATCAATATGTAATATAATGATACAATTTGGCTTAGAAATGTGAGATTTTGGTGTGTAGACTTGTAGTGAAATGGTGATACCGATTGGGCGCGACAGCGGCGACACCATGTTCTATCCAGCTCCTTTCGACCTACAACAATTCTCTCAATACTGCATTAATCTCTTCCATGTTCCACCTCGACCACATTGGATCACAACCTATTACGGCGGACATGTATGTTTTTCAAATTTTTTTTTCCAAAACAAATTTTCCAATTGTCCTACACTTTTTGGCGTCGTTGCACAGCAACAGGAGGCATTAATAAAAAAATTCATGCATATATAAAAGCAAGCTTTAATTTGTGGGTCACACTTGTGTTAGATCATTTCATGAATCCTTATTCATGAGACAGGGCGGGTTGGGTCGAGTCTATATACAAATGTACTACTTATACTAGTAAATGTAATACTAAATCAGGAATAAAATATTTGTTACTTATAAGGAAAAATGTAATAATTTTGAGTACAAATGTAATATTTTTATATTTTGATGTAAAAGTATTACATTTTTCTTCAAAAGTATTACATTTTCACATATAAGTAATAACATTTTATTCTTAATTTAGTATTACATTTACTAGTATAAGCATTACATTTCATCTTGACATGACCCGTCTCACGGACAAGACACAAATTTTTGCCTTAATTAATTTATATATTGTTTTATAAGAGTATTGTATGACAAATTTAAATTGCAGGATATTAAACTAGCTTTGAGCAAGTTTGGTAGCAACATCATTTTCTCCAATGGACTAAGAGATCCATATAGTAGCGGAGGGTAATTTATAATGACATTCTTTTAAGTTTCTTTTTTTTTAATCAACCTTCATATCTTATGTTATTCTTTTATATTTCTTGTATATTGACAGGGTTTTGGAAAACATATCAGATACTATACTTGCCGTCTCTACCCGTAATGGTATGTTGGTTTTTATATGTGTTGGGGTAAGAGACAGGTTCAAACGAGAACAAGTATTTTGAAAAAATAAAAATAAATAAATAAAAAAGAAAGAAATTAGCCATTGATTTGAGATGATCAATAATTCAAGATTTCTTTTAGATAATGTAGTAAAAATTTTGTAATTATTGCAACTCTGAAGGTGCACGGAGCAAGATTTCACGGTGCATATGATAATATGTATCGGTGCATTTAGATATTCAAAAGTGCACTCAAGTCAGATGCACTTTAACATATATCAACATTGGCACCGTGTACACTTATGGAATTTGCCATAATCACTCATTTTTCATAGCATTTTTTTTCCTTAATTTTGAGTCGTTATCACCCCCTATCAACGGCTAGCATTAGTCTATATTATATTTTTACAGAAAGTATTATTCTTATATGACAAGTTGATAAAAGTACAATTTTGTTTGCGGTGTTGTAGGGTCTCACTGTTTGGACTTGCTAGGGAAGAGAGAAACAGATCCAGACTGGTTAACTGAGCAACGGAAAACAGAAGTTGAGATAATACAACGTTGGATAACAAATTACTATGCTGATCTTCAAGCACTCAAGAAATAGAAGACAACAATGTTTCATTGAATTACATATACACTGTTATAAATATTTATTTAAGTATGGCCATTATCCCACTAACTCCTATTTTAGTGGTATTTACATTATTAGTTATCATGTTGTATATATGGTAATCAGTTATTAAAAAAACATGCGATTCTGGTGATTCTGAGTTCTACATGATCCTTTCTCTCTTCTTTCATGTATTATTTCTACTATTACAAAAGAAAATTAATTAAAATGTTTCATTCAATTAACCTGACATGCACCAAAAATCATGGACGATTTTTTGATTTGCGGGGTCCTGTGCTAGTAACTAAATGAGGCCCTGTCAAAGTATAAATAAACTGTCAAAAATTGCAAAGAGAAAGATGCAAAAAAAATTAATTTTGGGCCAATATAATCACAAATACATATACTAACTATTAGGCCAGGGCTGAATTAAGGGCCCTCAAAATTTTGGGTAAAAATCCGGCCCTGCCAAAATTGATAAATACTTAATTGATAAAATTTAATAGATTCCCGGTTAGTCTAGAAAAAGAATCTTACCTGACCTCCTCCAGGTAGAATTAGATTTCAATTTACACAAACTTTCCTAATTCATACCAAAATAGGAATAATTTTACAAACTTTATTGGCCATCTCCATCATAATAAAAAGCCATAATAATATACACGGCATATATCTCAGTCTTGAATTTCAATTACATTCCTTGCAATGGAGTTGTTAAGAGTTGTAATTCAATGCCTCTTTCTTCTCATTCTCTTCTCCAAAACTTCCTTTTCTCTAACCCCACACAAAATTCCTCGTCTCAATCCGTTCTACCGCTCTATCCTACGACGACAATATCGGTCTTCTTCTTCTTCCGACAGGACTACTTCTGCTACCTCTGACACTCAATTCAAAACCTATTATTACAACCAAACATTGGATCACTTCAATTACGGACCTCAAAGCTATGCCACCTTCAAACACAGATACATAATCAACTCCAACTTCTGGGGTGGCGCCCAATCCAACTCCCCTATCTTTGCCTGGCTTGGGGCTGAATCTTCCATCGATTCTGATCCTCAAGGCATCGGATTTCTCACCGATAATGCCCCTCGTTTTAAGGCTCTTCTTGTCTACATAGAGGTGATACGATGATATATTTGAGGTTTATTAGTATAATAACGTAGTACTAATATTAAATGCTCCATGCAACTCTTTTTCATTATATTATCTTAATCATGCAGCATAGGTACTACGGGGAATCAATTCCATTTGGAACCATGGAAGAAGCTATGGATGATGACACCACTCGTGGCTATTTCAACTCGGCTCAAGCTTTGGCGGATTATGCAGAGGTATTGTTGTACATAAAAAAGGAATACTCGGCTCAAGATTGTCCCGTCATTGTTTTCGGAGGATCATATGGAGGAAGTATGATAATATATTTTTCCTTAGTTATTTTCTTGAGTTCAAATATTTTTATTTTATTTTCAGAGGAATTAAAGTATGATTTTGTATTATATTGTGAAGTGCTTGCTTCGTGGTTTCGGTTGAAGTATCCACATGTTTCACTGGGTGCCTTGGCTTCCTCAGCTCCTGTTCTCTACTTTGACGATATCACACCACAAGATGGATACTATTCAATAGTAACTAAAGATTTTAGGGTAAGCATGCATGCAATCAAACTTTCCGTTATATCATATAATGATAATGATTTTTTGATACCAATAAGAAGTATGGTATAATTAGAATTAGATGAACATTATAATAATAGGAGTTATTATATTATTAGAATCAAATTAAAGAAACATTAGAATATAAATTATTACTACGTATATTATTAGAATTAGTAGAATATTAGAATTGGATAGACTTTAAGAATACAATGTTATAAATAATAGGCATGTCATATATTGAAAAACCAGACTACCAGTGAACCATAATAATAATGTAATGTTTTCATATTTTACCTTACATTCTATCTTTATATTCTCTTTCCCAATTCCTTATTGGGATACAAAATCATATCATTTTTTGTTGAATATAATTTTTTGAATATTGGTTGCAGGAAGTTAGTGAGAGTTGTTATCAAACTATAAAAGAATCATGGTCCATTATTGACAAAATTGCTTCCAAGCCATATGGCCTCTCTATTCTCCGTAGCAAGTTCAAGCTTTGCCAGTAAGTTTTAATATAATTCTCGTCAAATATTACACTTATTTGTACACAAACTCGATTAAAAGAGTGTTGACAAAAATCTAACTCGAGGATGTATATATTTTGAATTATATATACAAAGTATGCATTTATCTATATATATATATATATGTGTGTGTGTGTGTGTGTGTGTGTGTGTGTGTGTGTGGTGTGCTGTAATAGTACAGTGAGTTTGTGCAAATTTTCCCAGCTTTTACCCTTCAATTTGTTTAAAGCTTTTACTGCGTGGGTGTTGATGTTTAGGGATTTAAACTCGTCATGGGAGCTAAAGGATTACTTTAATGAGATCTATTGTGAGGCCGCTCAATATAACTCGCCACCGGAATATCCAGTGACGATGGTGTGCGGCGCCATAGATGGCGCACCCAAAGAGGCTCATATTCTTGATCGGATACATGCTGGTGTCGTAGCCAGCGAAGGGAATCAACCTTGCTACAATGTTTCCGCCGGAGAGACGCCGCCAGCGTCGCCCGGAGAGGATGATGAAATTTGGGGATGGAATTGGCAAGTAAGTAAACACTACTACATTCTGCCTCTAATTTATGGGGAAGACTATTATCAATAGTAATACATACCACCAGGGTCCAGAATTGGTGGATCTTACTCCTTTAATTTGAATCCGCTGTTAATATATTGGTCTTGTTTGGTAAAATAATTAGCCTATTAGTCAATTTTGACTTATTTGACCATTATTAAC
This sequence comes from Ipomoea trifida, assembly GCA_003576665.1. Lineage (NCBI taxonomy): Eukaryota > Viridiplantae > Streptophyta > Magnoliopsida > Solanales > Convolvulaceae > Ipomoea > Ipomoea trifida. The sequence continues at coordinate 7,886,704 of CP025659.1, read as the reverse complement.
TATTTGATCGAAGCAACTTTTTCAATTAGCTTTTTTTGAAAAAAAAAAAAAATTGTACCAAACAACTTAACATCTAATTTACCAAATACTTTTCTAACATATGTTCTTTATACAATTTACAATTCTGGTGTGTAGACTTGTAGTGAACTGGTGATTCCGATTGCGAAATTAAAGGCAATGACTCCATGTTCAATCCAGCTCCTTTCAATCTGCAGCGATATTCCCAGTTCTGCATTGATAACTTCGGCGTTCCACCTCGACCACACTGGGTTACAACCTATTACGGAGGACACGTATGTTCTTCAACTTTTTTTTTTTTCTTTTTAGCATGGTTGCATTGGAATATATATATGCAGCATCGAAATTTCTTCATGTATGCATATGAGCTAGCTTTAACTTATATTATTATATGATAACTTAAAATTGCAGGACATTAAATTTGTTCTTCGGAATTTTGGTAGCAACATCATTTTCTCTAACGGACTGAGAGACCCATATAGCATTGCTGGGTAATCTAAAATCTCATTCTTTTTAGTTAATAAAAAAAATTCTTCCCTCCATAGCTTATGTTATTCTATTTGCTTTCTTGTCTTTGTGGATTGACAGAGTTTTGGAAAATATATCGGATACTATACTTGCGGTTTATACCCAAAATGGTATGTTCATCAATATGTATATACATGTTATCGGTCAACATTTATCCCTTTCATACTAAATAGAACTATGCATATATTTATTTTTTTAGTTGTACTAAATCTGGTCAAATTCTTGTCTTCATAGTACTCGGTGCAAATGGCCTGATGTTGATCATATATATAAAAAAAATGATGAAAGTATAAATTTGTTTGGAGTGTTGTAGGCTCTCATTGTCTGGACTTAGATGGGGAAAGAGCTACGGATCCGAATTGGTTAACCGAGCAACGGAACAAGGAGATAGAGATAATACAAGGTTGGATAACCAAGTACTATGCTGATCTTCAAGCTCTCAAGAAGTAGAACACAACAGTTTTTTTAAACAAGTATATACAACTAACATACAATTAACCTTTTCAAAAAAAAAAAACAGTTAACATTATAGTCTTTTATATTATAAATAAATTTCTTTTAGTGTGTATCATTGAATTAGATACTATAAAGATATGTGTTGAGTTTATCTTATACTATAGCGTCATTAATTTGGCACGTCACTGATGTCTTTACACTCAGACAACAGTATTGTTAAAAACATAATCATATATGACAAGTTTGTGGATGGTCTCTTCATTGACAACAAAAGAATTTGCTATAATTGATCAACTAAACGACTATCGCATCGCCAATCAGTTTGTTTACACCGATGAAAATATACATATTTGTACTATGATACGGTTCACATTGATGACAGTCATTTTTTTTAATTAAAATTAAGGAAATGGTGTTGTATTAGATCACCCATCATATAAAGATGTTGTATTAGACTATGGTACATCATCATGGCTAGTGCTTGCTTGGGTCAATTCCGATTCATTCTTAGCTTTCCCATTCGTGTTCCAATATTCCCTATGGCTTGAAATTTAATTAAAATTGAACAAAAACATTCAATTCTTCTCTACAAATCAACATATAATGTAGCTAATTAAATATGTAAACAATTGAATTAATTAAGGCACGCTTATTACAAAATTAAATCATTTATCACTCGAAATGTGTCTAGACTCTAGACATACAGTAAAAAAAAACATAGTATAAAACTATCAATACAGTTATCGGTCTGGAACTATAAATAAAACCATCAAATACCAATATTTATCCAATGTACATTTTAATAGTGATTGCGGTTTCACTCGTTATCCAACAAAAAAAAATACAAATATTTTACATTAGAGTCATTTCCATTTTTGGTCCTACTGTTATTAGGGCATTGCCAATTTTAGTCCACTTCATTAATTTTTGCCACATTGCGGCCAATCTTATTTAGTCCTTGCCACTTTTAGTCCACTTGTAAAATTTTTGTCAAATAACCGTCCAAAACAGGGGTATTTTGGTCTTTTCATGCTTTGATCATCTCATTAACCCTTTGCAGTAGTTTTCCTTACACATTTTCATCCACTAAAGGGGTCCGGCGAAAGCCATGGCTTTGTAATGTGGCTTACATGACTTTCGCTGGACCTCTTCATTGGATGAAAATGTGCAAGGAAAATCACTACAAAGGGTCAAGAAGATGACCAAAGCATGAAAAGACCAAAAATACCCCTGTTTAGGACGACCATTTGACGAAAATTTTAACGGTGGACTAAAAGTGGTAAGGACTAAATAAGACTGGCCGTAATGTGGCAAAAATTAATGAAGTGGACTAAAATTGGCAATGCCCCAATAACAATAGGACCAAAAATAGAAATGACTCTTTTACATTAGGTGAAACCTTAGATCATAATATATAGGAAAAATGATCATTTTAGTCCATCAAATATACTAGAATAACCAACTCAGTCCCTTATTTATTCATCTGACGTCATCATTTAGTCTCTAAATTGTTTGCTTGGTAACCATTTTAGTCCATCACCTCAAAAGCTGTTCAAATTAACTGTGATTGAAGACTAAATATGTAAATTCATCAGTTTGCTCTCAAAGCACACATCAAATAAGTGAAACACAGATTTGAAGTCAAAAGCATCCGGTAGTAACTTTTTTTTCTCTGTAAATTCATTTAAATACTCCTTAACCAATAAAAATAATCCTATAGCTAATGTTTACGTCACTAAAGTTATTCATGATTGTAAATGATGAGATAGTGAGGCATTGTATTTCCAATTTGCTATCAAGTTGCAAAATTAAATGCTGTAGATACACAGATTGCATATGGGTTGATCAAGGACATCCAAGGGTTCTAGATGACTACATATCATTTGTTGGTCTCCTTGCTAGCCCATGTTATTGTGGATTTTCTTACGATGAAAAACAAGAAGTGCGAGTTCTTCTGAGGCAGGATCCTAAATTTTGGAATCTGACCTGATGGTCGGTGCTGCTGCAAGTGATGTTCGGTTTATTCTTTCCATATTATCATAAGATGCTAGAGAAATTGAATGAAATGTCTTTATGGCTTCTTGCTGTCTGCGGTACAAGATATTATCATGTTTCTGCATCAGACTTTGTCTGTTCTTGATGTTGCTGGGGTAAAATGGGTGTGTAATTGGAAGAAAAGCAATAAAGGAATCATGCATAATGTAAAGAGAAAATTCAAATTGCTTAAAAAAAAAAAAAAAAAAAAAAAGCCAGACCATGTTAGGAGGTGTAAGAGATTAAACTATAATTCCATGAATAATCAAGTAATATTTTTTTAGAAGTATTTTTATTTTTTATTAACATTAATTATTATACATTAAAAGTTTATTCGTTAACAAAATAGTTATTATTTTATCTAATTAATATTAAATTCTATATAATAAAATTAATTTTATTATACTTGATATATAAAATAATTTGGATCAAAATTTAAATTTGAAAACACAACCTAACTTACTTTCACACCACACATAAAGTTATAAACCTGCTGCCTCAAGTTTTTATTGAGCATTTATAGGCATCATTCACACATATACATGGTTTTAACCTTACTGGTGAATGTGTTAGATTTTCTAACACAATGTATAGGATTTGATTTTACAAAATATTTTAAAAGAACTCAATGTGATCTAAAATGTTTTATCTCTATAAAAATCTCCTATAATATTTTTTTTCTCTTAATAAAATCCTCTATGATTGATACCGCATTGATGGTTTTATTGGACTTGGGTTTGAATCTACCTTTCTAAAATATGAAAGGACATATTAAATCTCGCAACAAGGACATGTTTAATATGCACACATCATAATGCCTAATATGCGCATTTTTAATCTCTCCAATTAATCTCATCTATAGATCTATTTTCATAATAGATCAGATTGGTTCTTATGGGCTCATGCGATGCACGGTCTAAACATATATTATTAAATACAAAGTATTATTGTAACATTTATAATCAGGGTTGCAAAAATCCCGCTAGGCGGCATCCGGCCGCATTGAGGAAGGCCAGAATCGGCCTCCACCGCGACAGGCCGTATTACCCAAAAAAAAAATTCACTAACTAGAACATAGATAATCGCTAAGCTGTATAACCCAAAAAAAAAAAAACAAATCGCAAATCAGATATGCTCATCCGGCGAGGTTCCTTTCCTTCCCCTCCGTTCGGCGGTCGTTGATTTGGACTTCAGACTTTAGATCTGGTTCAGATTCTCGGCGAGCGTCTCCTTTCCCCTCTATAGTTTCTCGCGTTGGTGTAGAGAACAAAGCTCTTCATCAAACTTCAGATTTGGCCGACTAGAAAAACTAAAAGGGGTGTTTTAGAAATTCAAAAGTATATTGAAAATAACTACTATGATCTATTTATAGTCTAAAATTTGCGCCATTTCGTAGCCTCCAGGATGGGAAGTCACGGTGGGACTCACACCGTGAGTCCACCCGTGAGTCTCAATGATTAGAAACTGATCATTGAGATCACGCTGAACTCACGGTGTGAGTCCCACCGTGAGTCTCAATGATTAGAAACTGATCATTGAGACTCACGCTGACACTCACGGTGTGAGTGTCAGCGTGAGTTCAATGATCAGTTTCTGATCAGCACTCACGCTGAGACTCACACCGTGAGTCTCAGCGTGAGTTTCTGATCAGAAACCACACTGAGGACTCACGGTGTGAGTGTCAGCGTGAGTTCTTCAAATTGACCTCCACGCCTTCGTTTTGCTCATTTGTTCTCCGGTATCCCCTTGGGTGTTTTCCTTATCCTTTAAAGCCCCGT
>CP025659.1:7835008-7845982 GCA_003576665.1 Ipomoea trifida | reverse complement strand
TCAAACCGATACTCAACAACAATAAGCTGAACGAATCATAAACCAAGACTCAGTCAACAAAGCCAATATCCAATAACGAAAGCACAAGGCAATAACGAACCATAAGTGAGATACCAACTGAGCACAATCCAAAAGGGAACATCCAATTCAAAGAGAATGACAAGATATCAACCGAATAATCCAAAGGACTCACAACAACCCACCGAGAAGGAATCCCAACACCAACCTCCTAACCAAAACCGAACCAATCGTCAAACCAAGTCAAACCACAAGTCAGAAGTCAAAAGTCACGAGTCAAACAGGGGTGATGAGCCCAATCACAGGGACCGAAGTCCAATCACAGGGACCGTAGTCCAATCACAGGGACTGACAGTCCAATCACAGGGACCGAAGTCCAATCACAGGGGTAATCAACCCAATCACAAGTAACACAATAGTCCACCATCACAACCATACTCCAACATCAACTCAACCAACCAAGACATGGGTTCATCTCAAATATGAACACCAACCAACTCCCAGATTATGAATCAAAGGATCAATAGATCAAGAATGCCAAAAGTGGAAACCAAAGACATGAATCAATACTCCAAACTATGGTATCAAATACCCAATGAATGACATGAATAAATACTCCCAAAAACATGGTAAAATACCCAACAAAACAATCCAACAATAATCTGAAACAAAGACCAACAACAGACAACAACAGCAGAAAATCGCTCACTGGAAATCAATTTCCCAGAGAACTAGCGGAACACTGCAACGGATCACGCCTCTCCGCCGACCTCCTCCGCAAAGAGGAGACGGTCCCCCTCAACGGGCCTCTCCCCTCCGCCCAACACCTCCGTCGCCACCTTGCGGATCACCCTAGCGGGTTACATTGTGCCGTTCGGGTCTTCCGCAAGGCCAACCCACTTCCCAGATTCCAGAGACCAAAAACAGACATGAACACACCATTTCCAGAATCAAAATCCAACCAAGTACACTCACATTTCATCCAATTTAGAGTCCAAAAAAAATAAGGAAATCCATAACATCATTGATCATACAACACAAGGCAAGAGATCAAGATGAAATCCAACAAAATACATTCAAGAAATAGGCTATACAACAAGAATTTTCAGGATTTCCAACACCAAGATCAATATGTATAGAATAGGTGAATAAAATAGATTTGATGGACATGGATGGTTACCTCAAAGAGCTTTTCCTATTCCAACAAGCCTTTTGCTAGCTCAAGAAGCCCCACCTTCACCTTGATCATCTTTTTCCCAAAGAACCCCAAAAGAACACTTATGAGATTATGTAAAAAGACTATCTAAAGCACAAAATGCAAGATGGATTCTAGGATAGATGCACTTACCCACTCCCAACAAAGCTTAAAAGAGCAATCTTTACTTGAAATCTTGTAGGGAAAATGAAGATGAATTTTAGGGAAATATGAGAGGAAAATGGCGCATGAAGGAGTGTAGGAGGAAGAAAGGAGTGAAAGTCTTAGGGTAATTTGATCTTCAAATTATATACCAAGGATACTTACAATATTTAGGGTGTAAGACATTAAATGATGTGGGCTTAAGTAATTTATAAGATAATGGGTGTAGGAAATAAATATAATCAATACTAGTAAGTTGGGCTTATTAAATTCACCCCTTACAAATTAAATACAAGAATTAGCCCATAAGAATGTCTTAGGATCAATATATATATATATATATATAATGTGTGATCAAGAATGTGGGCTTGTAGGAATATTTAATTACAAAGGTTGTAAGGGTCCAAATTAAATACAATCCCTTACAAGAATAAATTCAATTAATTGGGCTCTTGACTAGAATAATTAAATTAGGCATCAAGTATATATATATACTAGTGTATATATATTAAATAGAAAGAATTAGCCCAATTGGAATTAATTAAATTGCCCGAAGAATAAATTAGATTGCCCAAGGAATTAATTAGCGATCGAAAGGCTTGAAATGAATTTACGGGGTGTTACACTTTAACTCTTCCTTGACGCGTCAGCACCCGCTATTGTCGTTCCCTCCAGCCGAGGGTCTTCGAGTCTTTAGTCTTCGAGCGCCTTTTGTTTTCTTCGCATTGCAACGAACTTCAGCTGCACGAAACGTGTTCTTCAAGTCTTGAGATTAACGAAGATCTTGCAGACGATGCTTCACGCGCGAAGGCGCCAATCCTGGGGAACGTAGACTGTTGTCGTTGACTCCAAGTTGCGAGTAGATTAGTCTTCTTTAACGAGCCGCCTGATCTTCTGATTGCTTAGACGCATACGGTGCTATCCATCGTTTCGCATCAACTAAAGCAGGCTCCTAGGCAATTCTAAAACGAAGCAACTTAACTGAAAGCGATTAAGACTTACACGGAAGTCGCGCCCGCAAGCTGCAAACAACAAGGTTAACACAGCACAGATAATATAAACAGATAAGGCGTGTCCTCACCGCGATTCCTAGAATTCACACATCCTAGGATTCTCAAACATCTTAATTCCTACTGATCAAGTCCTAGAGTCTCAAAAGTTCAACCCTAGGATCTCTACTCAGACCTCAACACAGGCTCTGATACCAACTGTGACACCCCAACTTTTTCACAAGCTGAGATAGATAAAACTTAACACAACAGCTGCGTATCTCAACCAAAAACATAACATAGCGGAAGCGAATTTAAAACCTAAGGGGCATCATGCCACATCTAGGTAAGGAAAACACAGCCTAGATGCACAGGCTAACCATAAGAACTGCAATGCATAGATAAAAATCCTCAAAACATGTCTCAAAGCATCCAACATCTAAACCAGAGTATATGAAATCTCAAAATGGCACATAGGCCCGAAACACAAGTCTAAAAACATACTATCTAGTCTACGCATCCTCAGATAGGTGTACACTATCGCGCTCGCGCATAGACTCTAAGGCAAACCTGGAAAACACACAAAGAACCATTAGCAAAAGACTGCTAAGCAACCACCATTCACACCCGCAAGGAAGTATAGATATACATAAGCTTGTAAATAGGTTTACACACCCATATAGAATATAAACACCAACAAACTGTTCATTAATTCAAAACGGATACTCAACAACAATAAACTGAACGAATCATAAACCAAGACTCATCCAAAGGAAACCAATATTCAACAATGAAAGTGCAAGACAACGAATCCATAAACAAGATACCAACTGAACAACAACCATAAAGGAACCAACCAACCATAACCAAGAAACAACAAGATATCAACCGAAGTACGAATCAACCGAAAAATCCCAAGGAACTCACGAATACATAACCCAAGAAAGAATTCCCAACTCCAACCTCCAAACCACCATCATACCAAAACCCAACCACAGTCAGAAGTCAGAAGTCAGAAGTTAGAAGTCAGATGCACAGGGGTAAAAACCCAATCACAGGGACCGAAGTCCAATCACAGGGGCAAAAGCCCAATCACAGGGACCGAAGTCCAATCACAAGGACTGAAGTCCAATCACAGGGACCTAAGTCCAATCACAGGGGCAAAAGCCCAATCACAGGGACCGAAGTCCAAATATAGTCAATATAGTCAATAGTAGCACAGTTAGTTCACCCATCATCCTCCAAAAGATACATAAGGATCCACCACCACATACTCATACTCAACTCAGCCCAAGAACCATCACTCAGAGTGCTCATCTCAGATATGAATACCAACCCACTCCCAAATAATATAATCAAGGATTCACCCAACCAAATGATAGACTCATAGAATGGACTAAGATGTATGAATAAATACTCCAGAATCATGGTAAAATATCCAATAGAATACTCCAACAAACTCCAGAACCAAGGAGGAAACAAACAACGGATCACTCACCTCCACCAACCACTACCGCCTTACTCTTACGGAAGACTCCAGCTGGTTACATTATGCCGCTAGAGTGCCCCGCAAGAGCAATTCCCACACACCGAATCAGACTCAGCTCAGAATACAAAGAAATGTTCCTGAATACACAAATCAGATCATACTACACCAAGATTTCATCTAACAGAGGCCAAATAACATGGAAATCCAAACCAACGAATGATCATATACATCAATAGACAAAGGATCAAGACACAAGTCCATGAACCCATCAAACACAATCAATAATAGGCTAATAATCAAGGAATTTCAGGATTTCCAACACCAAATAATATCATATAGAATGAGAGTGTAAAAATAGATTTTGATGGACATAGTGGTTACCTTTGAAGCGTATCTAATCCAAGAGCGTATTAATCTAAAGCAACATCAACTCTACTCATAAGCTAGGTCCATAGTCACGAACCTGAGAATTAATATAATCTAATACCATCACTATTTACTATTAATAACGATACTAATATTCCTACTCGGTCTATTATAATCGTCACCCGGGATCCATAATTGATGGATCTCAGCGCTGCACTATGCTTACTTCCTAGGGGGTTGCCCATCCCGTGACTGCCGGAAAACCAATTGGTGATAGGTAGGTGGACTAATACCATTTAACCACATCCCTCCATGGTAAGCCATGGTGCCACGTCTCGAATCGAGCAGGGGCTGAACTCGACCAACCTTGCCGACGCCCAACAATAATTATTCACTATCGGGCTATAGCACCTAAACTATAGTATTTAAGCATAGAACATGATCACTGAATAATAACAACAACCTAATAATATAGTTACTAATCCCTAATAATCCTAATCATTGATTAATAACCTTAAGGATTAACATAAACTGATTATATAAAAGCTTAAAAGGAAAATTACCTTAATCCCTATGCTAAAGCTAGGTTCGAACCCTCACCCTCCCGCTCACAAACCAAACACCATACCACCAGGCCAAGTCGTCTCGTTGTGATAAGTTCCACAACCAATGACTACTATCCTTCACGTAACTCCCGGCCACCAACAACAGAGAGGAGAAAAGGGGAACACGCCGTTGCCGTTGCTGCTCCTTGCTCTGCCGTACGTCGCCGGTAGAACGTGGGAAGTCCGCCGACTCCACGCTGCTCACACCCGCCACCAACATTACCCTCACCTTCCACCCAACATCGTCGCTATGTGGAATGGCCGCTGCCGAGACGAGGGAGAAGACTCCAGCAAGGAGGCCGCCGGTACTCTGTTCGCACACCGCACGGAGTAGAGGACGTCGTCCACTCCTACCGCTGTTGTTCCCGTCGTCGAGAGAATGCGCACAAAGGGGGGGGGGGTCATGGTCATCGGAAGAACCCATCGCCGCCGCCGAACTCACCATTTCCGCCGCTGCTCGGGCTGGAACAGGGGAGAAGTCGCCGACGCCGCCCGTTGAGCCCACCGCGCCTGCTGGAGTTCTTGCTGTTGGAGTCGAGTTCCCCTATCACCGCCGCAGCTGGCTTTGATGACGTTCTCGCCTAGTGAACAGCTGCTGCCGGAGCTTCACCTTCTAGTGCCGTTCGAGAAGAGGAGCAATGGAGGTCCACAACCGCGAAACTGCCGCACCGAACGTCCAGGCTGTCGGCGCCGTCTACTTCGAGAAGAACGAGAGAGGGAGAGGAGTAGGTAAATGAAGAGGAAAGGTGGTTGTTTATGGTGGTGTAGCTACTGGTTTTACCAAGAGAGACCAAGAGAGGAGGAAAACAAGCTGCTACCATATATCATATACTATATATGCACTATGCTATAATTAGTAGATTTAGGTTTCCACTTTGGGTTTGGGCTAGATCATTTTAGGAAAGACTATACCATTGGGCTAGATTAGTTGGGTCAAGGGTGATCATAAGATAATTATTGAACTTAGGGTAATTTATTGGGTCCATAGCTTTATAATAAAAATAATATAGTATGGGCTATTTAGAGAAGTTGGGTCAATTTAGAAAGGTTGGGTCACTAACCATAGCTTATAATACATACATATATATATATACATATATATATATATATATATATATATATTCATACATAATTATGGGCTTATAATATAATCTTAAGGAAATATAAATCATGTGGGGCTCAATTATATAATATATATATATACTATGTCCATGATTAGCAAAAACAATGGGTTATGTATTTATAAAATATATTATTCCCAGCCCAAAATAAAATAATTATATTTAAGAAATCATTTTCGCAATTGTTTAATAAGAAAATAACCCCTTTATATTTAATAAAGTAGTATGGAAATTTCGGGGTGTTACACATCGCCTCTACTCACAGGAAACGATTGTCGGCGAGAGAGAAGGCCGAAGGCTCGACGCTGCTGAGATCGTCAAGAACTCGTCGGATCGGAGGAGAGTAGAACTCGTCGAAAAGAATCCAAAATCCAACGTCGTTGCTAGTCGCGGTTGTTTCTCGTTCTGATCGGTCGTACCAGACGGCAACGGTGATTTCTGTAAAAGGTTTCTCCTTGCAGCAACACAAATTATTGGTTGTGCTCACTGGAGAAGACCAGATGCGAAAGAGCACTTTCGTGCTGATAACGTGTTATGAAATTAAAGGAATTGCAAGCAACAACACCAACAAACAGAACAAGAATGGAATGCATGAACAATAACAAGAAGAACTGCAAGAGAGAAATTGAGAGTAGGGAGCCGAGATATTTCTTATTGATATTCTCAATTGGTACATTTACAAATGAAATACATAGGCCTATATATAGGCAACAACGTTAACCCTTCAATACTCCAAAGGACAACGTTAACCCTTCAATACTCCAAAGGACACTTGAGTCTTCGTATGTCCAGAAATACAATAATTGAGATAATGGCCACACATTATTATTATATTCATAACAATATATATATTATTAATGAGAACGCTAACAATCTTCTTGTGTTGCAATAGATCGAGAAGGGTGAAGAGATGTCTCAAGGATCATTCCAACCAGCCCGTCAAAATGATATATTATCAGCAGCTCTGGGCACCAATGAGCACGGTGGCTATTTGAGAGGCGTTGGAGTGCATAGCAAGATTCGGGATGTGTTTGGTATGCCTAGCCGTGGGAAATCATCTGGGGGTGTTTCAGGGGTTGATCTTGAGGCTATGGAGAAAAATCTGTTTGATAAATTGGCTGACAAAATAAGAAGAGAAACAATGGAAGAAATGGAGCAAAAGTTTAAGGATATGCAATCTCAGCTGCTTCAATCTTTTATGAAGAATGCACAAGCTAGTCCAAGGGTAGGCACACCGCTTTGGAGTAGTTGTCAGTCTATTGATCCAGTGAACAAGTTTCAGGTAATATTGAATATCTTTAATATCTTATTCAATTTCATATCTTCTAATTGTTGTTAAGCTTTTAAATTTTCTTGGCACGTAGGAAATTCCAAAAGCTCAAAATATGAGGAATTTTCAAAGTGATGATTAATATGCCATAGAGTTACAACCTGCGATTGTGTCTGAAGATGTGTTGGAGCACTTGGGAGATGAATCCAAGAAGATGGTTTCATATCTACGACACTTACCAACCAATTTGGACTATATAGAGATGGAGGTAGAGGAGGTGTTGGACATATTCCATCATTCAAATAAGTCTGGTGTCGTGATGTTTGACGACATTAAAGACTTGCTGACAATGCAATGGCTCGATGGGTCCATAATACAAGCCTTTATAGTGTAAGTATTTTTTTTTCTTTTGTCTTTAGTCTTTTATCTTTTATCATTTGATTTACTAATTATTTACATTTTAGATGTCTTTATCGGCTATGCAAGAAAATTGGAGTGTCATCAATTGGATTTGTATGCCCAAGGAAGATTTCACAAGATAGTCTCAAAAATAATTACAACGCGGTCGTTTCTTATGTCATGCGTGCGATTGAGAAAGAGAAGGACCGTAGATTTATTTTGGCTCCATACCATCAAGAGTAAGAAAACTAAATTTATATTCTTTGTTATTTATATAAATTAATTGACTTATTTGTGAATTGCGTTAACATATTTGTTTTTAAATAATGTAGAAGTCATTGGTTGTTTTTGGTCATTTGCTTGAAATCATATGTGGTCTATGTATTAGACCCACTGCCATGTAACCGCGATCTACAGATTAAGGCCCCATTGAGTCTGTAAGTAACTCCTAATAATATTTATTTATTATTATTAACTATTATTATTCTTTTGAATTCACCTTATAAGAGTATATTATAGGGCATTTCGGTCGGCAACAAATTTGAAAGGACAAAGAGCTAAAAATTTGTTAAAATGGAGGGAAATTAATGTATATATCAAAATTGTTTTATATATTTTATAAGGTTATTAGTAATGTTTTATTGTTTAACTTTCTAATATATATACATCAAAATTTATAATTTGTAGTGTCCTACACAACCCGGTAGTGTGGAGTGCGGATATTATGTCTTGCGATATATGTTTGAGATATGCACTCAATACTATGAGTATGAAGATTTAGCATCGGTAAGTAAAATTTAATAAAACTAAAGAATTTTAAATTATATTTTATCAATGTTAAAACTAATAATTTGATAATTTCTAAATTTTTGTAGGCATTTGCGGGGTCAAAGTCTTACACGGAGAATCAAATCAATGAAATTCGTGAAAGTTGGGCTAAATACTTTTGTGAAGAATGCTTATGACATTTTGTGTAGGTAAAGTGTTGTAATGATGTAATGGCTTATGTTTTATATTATTGTAATTATGTATGTGTTAAGTATTTTGTATGTGTTAAAATTATGTGTTTACTATTAACATTATATGTTTACTTAATATGTTTTATTTGGTATGCGTTAAGTATTTTGGTAACTTAGTTTTACTTTGAATTGGTGAGAAATATTTAGATTTGGAGTAGCTAGTGTTGAAGTTGATTTATTTATTGTTGAAGTTTTGAAAACTTTGAAGTAGCTTTGAAGTGTTGAAGTGTTGGAGAAGTGTGGTTTGATGTTTGGTGTATGGTTTTGATGTATGTGGTGTGGTTTGATGTTGAACTTCTTGGATAGATAGATGTTGAAATTGGTATGTTTTGATGTGTATGTGTTGAGAACTAGACAGGAATTATATTGTAAATGCTACAGAAAATTTTTGAGGGTGCACAGCAAATAAATAGCATATTAAAAAAAAATTAAAAAAAATGTCAACGGTGTCCGGAACTGGGCAGTTCCGGACGCAGCTGGTATATAATAAAAAAAATAATAAAGCTGCGTCCGGAACTGAGTTCCAGACGCAGCTAATAGCTATCTGCGTCCGGGGCAACTCCGTACGTAGATAGTCGATGGCAACTGCGTCTCCGGCATATGCGTCCGGAGTACTCCGGACGCAGATAGTCCATAACTCCGGACGCAGATGCCTGTTTCTGTACTATTGTGATGTTGCTGCTGCTTGTTGATTTTCACAATGTGGTGGTGATGGTGTCGGACTTAACAGTTGGAAAGATGGTGCATTGATTTCAGGAGTGATGTTTCTCATGGTTGCATAGAAGGCAGCTTCAAGCTCAACGACTGCCTCTAAGAAGCTTGGCTCATTGAAGAGATCATCATCTTTTAGCAGGCTCTCAGGTGGGACCGGTGGTGTTGGATTTGGGCTTGGTGTTGGATTGACAGTGTGGGAGAAGTTGACAAAAGTGTTCTTTATTATTTCAGCTTCTAATTTGTGGGTTCCAATCCCTGCCATAACTTCCCCAAACTCTACAATACTAGAAGTCATTTTCTTCAGGGAATCAGTGACTCGTTGTACAGTTTCAGACTCAATTGGTTTATGAGTCACTTCCTCCTCCGGCATTGGCCTTCTATCAATGACTTTTCCCCTACCATACTTTCCTGGCTTCTTATGCATTGCAAGCGTTGCTCTAATATCTTTTGTTGTCCAGTTTTTAATGGTTGGAGGGGTCTGTGTGAGAACAAGCCCCCTGATCTGGACTCGACCAAGGTAAGAAAGCTTCGAAGAGTTAAAAAACAAAGATTAGAATTGTATAACAGAATACACATAATGAGTAAATAGGATACACAGAATCAGTAACATGAATACACAGAATATAATCCTAAGTATTATTAGTAGGTCAGGTATTTAGGGTTTAGGGGTTTATTATTTAGTGGTTATGATCTAGGATTTAAGGTTTAGTATTTAGGACTATGCACAGAGATATATCAGTGAATACACATAATGACTAACTACAATACATAGAATATTACTCAGTAATACACAGAATGTGAACATGAATACACAGAAACTTTCAACAGAGTACACATAGAATACACAGACTCAAGTATGACATTTTATTCAATAATTTATAAAATTATAAGAATAAGTTAGTATTGCGTACCATTAGGAAAGTTGCAGGCCCACTATATGAGGAATCCTTGTTTAATTTCCAGTTTTCTACAGTGTCTAGGAAACTTTTTATGGTGTAAGCACACCAACTCATTTCTTTGATTTTGCTCACATCTTGTAGTGAGTACAGAATCCTATAGTTGTAGAAAGTGTTCTTGTACCCCCTGATCAGTGTTGTAACCACAAAGATGACAAAGTCATGTTTGAACATGTTACCATAGTTTTGTCTCTCGACAATTCTGTTTAGCATTTCGGTGGTTGTTGGGTTCCCTTCTCTATTCCCCATCTTTGTCTCCAATCTTTGACCAAAGTGTTGAATCCTTCAGTCTCATTAGCAGAAGTGCCCTCTACCATAGTGAGTTTACCCTTTGGGAGTCCAAGCGTAGACTGTACATCATCTTCTGACAAATAGAGCTCATCCTCACCATCACCAATTTCAATCGAGCATCGTTCTATGTCCATTTTCTTTAATATGTGCTTGATTAGCACACCATCACAATGAGTGACCTTGATGTCCGGTAATGATCCAAATCCTATATCCCTGACTACTTGATGCTGATCCTCGCTCAAACTACTTACAAGGCTGAACAACTGCTTAGGAGTTGTTCGGACAGTGAAGTATTTTTTGGTTTTTGGTTTGGCTTCGTCTATTTGTTTCCCTTTCTTTGATTGTTTGGGTGCAGGCTTGTTTCTTTTTTTTTTTTTTTT
>CP025659.1:7818485-7834381 GCA_003576665.1 Ipomoea trifida | reverse complement strand
TTGTTTGATGAGGTTTAATACTGAAAATCAACAATGTGGATGACAAAATGCTAGAATATGGAGAATCAGTAAATATTCATGCTAGAATGCGAATGCAAATGCGAATGTGATATATATACAAATATTATGTGTTTTTTTTTCACAATGCCGTTGATCAACAATGTTGTTTAAATATTTACCTTTTAGTTTCGTGTGTTCTTGTTACTTTTGATGAAGATGTGTATTTGTTGTTGATCAATGCGTGTTTGTTCTGATGTTCTTGAGTTCTGGTGTGATCGTCAGTGTTCTTGAACAACGTCGAAGTGGAGCGAGAGAGTCTTGTTGAGGAAGACTCTCTCGCTTATCGCTTATATATTTTAATTTATAAAAAAAAACTTTGATTGGATAGACTAAACGGTGTCTGTCCCGTCAACGACGCTTAGTTATTAATACGGCGCTGTTTAGTCCCGTGGTGTACATTGCTATATGCATCGTGGTGTATGGTATAACGATTGTTGAACCTACCTTTGGGAAAAGTAGGATCCAAGATGCTTCGAAACAATCCATTAATAGTACACTACTCGAACGAAGGCCACGATTCGGCATGGATCAGGTGCGACGCGGGTGCACGACTAGAGTGTCAACAAGGGTTTCACTGTATACTCCAAATGAGTTAATTACCGTTTTGGTCCCTCGACTATAGCGAAAGTATCAAATTGGTCCTGGACTATCATTTTTGACTAATTAAGTCTTCAAGTATTAAATTTTTGTCCGATTTGATCCTCCGTCAGTTGGGGTGTTAACTGGCCGTCTCTTTTGAGGGCAAAATAGGACTTTCACCGTAGATGCTGCTCCAAAGATGTAAAATCAGATCAGAGAAGCAGAGATGCAAAATCATATTAGAGAAGAAGAAATGCAAAATCAGATCAGAGAAGAAGAAATGCAAAATCATATCAGAGAAGAAGAAATGCAAAATCAGATCAGAGAAGAAGAATCCATAGCAATCCCACAGAGCATGTGCTTCTATGCGGTGACATCGTGGACGAAAACCCGCTTGTTCGCCACCGCCTTGCGCAGCGCTGCCTCATCGTTCTGGGGACCTTCTCAAAGCCGGTGATGCGCGTGGCGGTGTTCCTTGGCGTTGCATTTGCTATCTACGACGGTGTACATGGTATGTGGATTCCAAGGGGATTCCTTTATTTTTAAGTATGAATTCGAACACGTCCTCCATGTATACTCCCTCGCAACCTTGGTCCTCGCCTTTCACGTCGCAATCCACCAATTCTTGCTCCAATAGGGAGATCATAGATTAGCTTATTGGTCGTGAGTTGAGTTATTCTTTCCGTCGCTGCTATGGCAGAAAACACCCAACAACTCCCTGTAAAATAAACATCTACAGAGATGGTACATAAACAAGAGCCCAGCAGTGGAGAAGCTAAACCCAGAACTAGTAACTGCCTTTCACCTCCGCTTCCTGAGGGCTGCGACTGCAACTGCGACGTCTGCGAGGCGGCGACCCACTGGCGAGGAGGGAGTGACCGACGGCCTTTGGAGGCGGTGGCTGCTACTGCGGCCGGTGGGCTGCGAGTCCTGCAAGCCTGCGACTGGCGGTGACCGACCGGCAAGGACTCGAGGAGGCAGTGACCGACGGGCGACGGCGAGGTGATATCAACATTTGTTCCCAGGTGTAACACCCCGTAAATTCGTTCAAGCTTTTCGATCGTTAATTAATTCCTTGGGCAATTTAATTATTTTAATTGGGCTAGTTCTTTCAATTTAATATATATATATACATATATATATATTCTTGAGCCTAATTTAATTATTCTAATTAAGAGCCCAATTAAATGAATTTATTCTTGTAAGGGATTTTATTCAATTTGGATCCTTACAATCTTTGTAATTAAATTACTTTTATATAGCCCAATTTCTTGATTATATACTAGTGTAATGTCTTTAAGACATCTTATGTGCTTCCTTACTCTAATTCACATATTTAATTGTAAGGGATGATTTCATTAGCCCAATTTATTAATCTTCTACATATTAATTCTTGTAAGTAATATAATATATAGTTGAGCCCACTCCATATTAAAGTCTTTCACCCTAATACATTATATGTATCTTAGTATATATATTCAAGATAAAATTTCCCTAAAGGTTTTCACTCCCTCTCCTCCCTACACTCTTCATTCTCACGCCACTTTCCATCTTTATTCATCCAAAATTTGATCTTCATTTCTCTACAAGTTTTCAAGTCAAGATTGCTCCTTTAAGCTTGTTTAGGATTGGGTAAGTGCATCTAGCTAAGAATCTACCTTGCATTTTATGGTTTTGATAGTCTTTTTGCATATTCTTATGTATGTTCTTTTGGGGTTCTTTGGGTAAAAGATGATCAAGAAGGTGGTGGGGCTTTGTGAGCTTGCTTGAGGCTTGATTGGATTGGAGAAAGCTCTTTAAGGTAACCACTATGTCCATCAAAATCTATTTCTACACTCCTATTCTATATGATATTCTTGGTGTTGGAAATCCTGAAAATTCTTGGTGTTTAGCCCTATTTTTGAGTGTATTTGTTGGATTTCATCTTGATCTTTTGCTTAGTGTTGATATGATCATTGATGGTTTGGATTTCCATGTTTTTGGCCTCTAATTTGATGCAATGTTGGTGTAATTTGGTCTGATTTTGCTCTCTNAGGTACAAAATGGATTTTTCGAAACAAAACCGATGAACAGGGTAATGTTGCCAGAAATAAGGCCAGATTAGTGGCTCAAGGATACTCTCAGGTAGAAGGGATTGATTATGAAGAAACATTTGCACCTGCTGCCAGACTTGAATCGGTCAGACTACTTCTCGCTGTTTCTTGTATTATGAACTTTCAACTGAACCAGATGGATGTAAAAACTGCCTTCTTAAACGGACTGCTTCATGAGGAAATATTTGTGGCTCAACCAAAAGGATTTGAAAATCCTTAATATCCAGACTATGTCTACAAGCTAAAAAAGGCCCTTTATGGTCTGAAGCAGGCACCAAGAGCCTGGTACGAACGACTCACACAATATCTCATCAAAAATGGGTACACTCGTGGTGGGGCTGATAAGACACTGTTCGTGAAAAAGACCACAAAACACATAACTGTAGCTCAAGTCTATGTGGATGATATAATTTTCGGATCTACATCTCCAGCAAACGTCAAAGACTTCATCCAAGTTATGGAAAAGGAATTTGAAATGAGCATGATAGGGGAACTTACATGCTTTTTGGGTCTTCAAGTAAAACAAATGGAAACTGGTCTATTTCTCTCTCAAACTAAATACGCACTCAACCTGATCAAAAGATTCGGTCTTGACACTGCTAAAGAGGCCAAAACACCTCTTTCAACAACCGTGAAGTTGACAAAGGATTCTGACTCAAAGCCAGTTGAAGGCAAACTTTATCGAAGTATGATTGGCAGTCTGCTTTATCTGACAGCAAGCAGACCTGATATTATGTTCAGTGTGGGTCTATGTGCTCGTTTTCAAGCAAGTCCAAAAGAAGCTCATCTAAATGCTGTCAAAAGAATAATCAAATATGTCAAAGGAACTGTGAATCATGGTCTGTGGTATTCTCGTGACTCAGGAACTGAACTACTGGGTTTTAGTGATGCAGATTGGGCAGGAAACTTGGAATGTGTTATGGCCCTCAGTGCTAGTACAGTAAGATGATCAGGTGTTTTCATTTTTTCTATTTTCTTTTTGCTCATCTTTATTTTTGGATATTCCTTATCACATCTTTATCACAAAAAGGTATTTTTTGCCGTTTTTTGCTTACTGCCTATACTCAATTAACATCTTATGTTTGAAAAAGCATATATTGTTTGAAGGATAGTGTACTCATCTGACCATAACTGCCAAAGCTTTAATTACGGAAAGGACAACCGTCCCATCATCACGACTCCCACTCAACCCATGCCTCATCACGTGACCCGAAAAAGCCAGTCATTTTTGGGAAGTCTTCTCAATCCTTGAAAACCAGCTGCAGTATTGATCATAATCCTTCAAAACAATCTCTCTCATCTGAAAACCCTTCCATATTTTCTCTCAAAACATTCAAGAACACAAACAGAACCCAAATGGATCAAGATGAGTCTCAATACTTCGATTTCTCCAGACTCACAAATAGATATCCATTCGAAGTTCAACACCAAGCGTCTCGAGAAATGGTCATGATAATCAACAACAAGATGAAACCACCTGGAGGTGAACCAATCTGGTCGTGGTATTCTAGAGCAGAGCAACTGGATTATCTGAAAGGGTTTCTCAAACCTATTGCTGTTGAAAAAGGAGAAACGACTACGACTACAGCCCCTGAGGTTTATTTTCTTATATTCCTATTATCTTCTTCTTTCTTTCATTTATGATTTCATATGAACAGCATAGTCTCTGCCTTAAATATTTTCAGGATATAATTGTTCTATCAGATACTGAGGATGATCCTAATCCAGAAAATGTTAATCCTGAAAAACCCTTACCTGTAGTTTCTGTCAAGCAAGAACCTCTAGATGATGACTCCGAAAAATCACCTACCATTGAGAAAACCCTACCCATATCTGAGAAAAACACAACTGAATCCACTGTAATATATGGGCCTCATCAACTTGAACCTCCTGCTTCTCTCTTCACTAAAATTGATCTTTTCAATATCTTAGAAGGACATAGGAGAACATCTTCTCTCACAAACAGATTGCCTCTCCCACTAAATGTTCCACACAACATAGAACCTACATAGGATAAACCTCTGCCTCTTCCATCACCTCAAATTCCACAATCAGAAAGTGCTGACCAACACAACCCTCTGCCTCTTCCTGAAAAGACACACCCCACACAGTCACAAAACTCCCAAACCGATGAAACTATGATTGAACCACAGAGTGAACAAAATCCAGAAATAACCCCCACAATTCCTCTTGACGATTCTCCACTAGATTTTGAGTGTGAAACAGGAAATCCACCAGTTCTACCAGCTGCAGAACAACCTGAGCCAGTTGCTGAACAAGCCGTACCAGCAACCGAACAAGTTGATGAAGAAGATGATGTACCCTTGGCTCAAGTAAAGAAAAATCAAGCTAAAGCAAAAGGAAAGAGAAAAATTCGAGAATATCAGGTGGATAAAAATCCTGTTGCCAGAATACAAGTCTTCCCTGCTCCTACCACCAGACAAAATACCAGGTCATCCACTGCTCAGTCACAAAAGGAGACACCCTCACCAGCAAGGAAATCAAAAAGAAAAAAACCAATGGCAGAACCATCTGAAACTGTGGAACCCCCCACCAGCAAGAAGAAAAAGAAAACTGCCTCTAATCCCCAGAAACCAGAAGAGCAACCTGATGTCTCAGCAGTAGCTCCTCTTACTGCAATCACACCTCAATTTGTCTCAGATGAGTATGCAGCAAGATGGGAATCTACCAACAACAGGAAAATCCTGAGTGAAAGATATCTTGAGGTAGAGAAGTTCAGATCTCAATGTCAGCTTATGCCCATCTTTGAAAAATTGAATCTGATCAAGACAGTCACAACCTAGACAAGCTATCCTCCCATAGCAATCAAAGAGTTTTATGCCAATCTCCTCACAACCATCAATGATACAAGATCTCAAATCTATGGTCGCATCCGGCTAAGAGGAAAAGAATATGCTTTTGATGCTCGATCCATCAATATGTATCTTGGAATAGATTCAAGCGATATTGAAGATCCAATTCTGGGTGCAAATGGCATCACCAAGGTTATCACTGGAGGAACCTACAGCTACTGGCCGGGTGAAACAAACAAACTGCCAGCAAAATCTCTCACTACCAAGTATGCTGTTCTACATAAGATTGCTATGACCAATTGGTTGCCAAATGAACATCGAGGCAGTCTGAACTTCAATATGGCATCTTTAATCTATCGAATTGGTCGAGGCATTCCTGTTGATTTGGGAAACATAATCTTCAAACACATTGCATCTTTCCGGAAACCAGAATCTATGGTGTCCTCCGCACACAAGGCTTCAAACCTCACCCAAATGAACCTATGGAGGCACCCCTAGTCAGAACAATTGATGCCAGACTCAAACAAGGGAGTCATGTCCTCGACATTTTTCCGGAACATGCAAGCAACTCAGCCCCAGCTCTAAATCTTGATGTCCCTTACACAAGCAAGCTCACAGCAAAACACCTTGATAAAAGCATCCAAGATCTGAACACAATCATCCAAATCCTTGTTGAGAAAAGAACTGTTGAAATGGAGTTACGAGAACAGCTCAGACTAAGGGACCAGGAGATGTCTGTCAATGTTGCTGATCCAACTGCTGCTCCTTCCTCTGCAACTGATACACAACCTGATGCTGAGCCATCCACACCTGATGTTGAACCATCATCTGGCACTGAATCCTCTGATGCAGAATCCATTGCTGAAAGCCAGGACGATGAGTCCTCCAAAAGCTTCTAAAAACTTGGGTTGATTTTTCCTACTTGGTCCTGCTACAGAATCTTGTGGCTACAGATTCACAAGTTCTCGGCAATAGGGGGAGTAGGACAACCTTCTAATCATTGGTTACTGTCACTTGGTTACTGTTACTGTTACTTGGGCACTTTGGTTACGATTACTATTCACAGGCTTATCTCTTCTGCCCCTGATCAAGTTTGTTGATGTTGACCCCTCTTATGCTAAGTTGATAGTCACTATCTTTTGTAATAGGGTCTCTTGTTAGTTTCATCTTTTTTGTATCTCTTGTTGGATGATATGATCATCCTTGAACTTTGTTATGCAGATGATATGATCATCCTTGAACGTTGTTTTGATTGTTGTCAAGTGTCAGTTGTTTTTATATGATCAAGTGTTTTTTGACTATCTCTGATTATCTAGGAAGGTTGTAATGTATTGCCAAGAAACTTGTTACAAAGGGGGAGATTGTTAATAAAATTACAATGAAAGAAAAATCCTTTTTCTCCTCTCTTTTAATTGCAACAAGTTTTCTAGGACAATACTTTAGATCAGCTGATAGTTCAATACTTGATCATCTTTTGTCTTAGTTTATCCCTTGTAGTTCAGCAGAAGGATCAGAAGAATTCAAGACATCCAGCTGAGCAATTCTTATCCGCAAGAAGATCAACGAATTCAGTTATGAAATATAACTGTCTTCCTCATTCTATATAAGAGTCAGATTACTGAGAAGCAAAAAGATGATGATCTGATTGAGGTCTTTCAAGAATTATTGGAGATGAGCGTTTCGGAGATAATGGCGTTAAATTGATATCTTGACAAAGCCTACCTTTGATTCAAGATGAGTTTCATTATGTTGAAACCGGGCATGCAATCACTCTGAATGTCAAGTTGGCTATAGTTGAGGGGGAGCCTCAGCTCAAGAAGATCGGGAGATCTACGTGATACGCAACTCTTCTAGGCTGAACGCTAGAATTGGTGATTGAAGATTTCTGGTGTTGCCGTGTGTTTCAATACTGTAAACTGTTGACATTTCAGTTTGATCAATGAAGAGTTGGGCGTTCAGAGTGATGCCCCCCAGATGTAGGAATGGCAATTCGGAACTGGGTGACCAATCCTAAGTGTTCTTACTGCTTTATTATTTTTGTTGTTCATATCTGCTTATATTTCGTTTCTTGGTTCGTTCACTCGTTCAGACGTTGGTTCACATAGCCTGCTAATCTGATCTAGTAATTAGGTCAAACAGTTAGAAGGCTTTGTAAATCAATTGATTGAGTATCTAAATTCTCTAAAGGAAATTTCAGAATATTATTCCTGAAATGCTACATTTCCAGTCACAAAGTCTCATTATATTCTAATATGTGATTCATTAACTGAAAAGGGACTATAGTGTCCGTGAAAGGAAAGTGTAGTGTTTGCAATAAGAAACTGCAAAGTAAACTAAAAGAAACTGCAGCGTTTGGTAAAGGAAAGTGCTGTATTTTTAAAACGAAACTATATTCTTTTTAAGTATATTGTTTCTTCATAATTACTAAAAATCTTAAATGAAACTATAGAGTAACTGAAATAGTAATGTAGTGTTCATGAACTGAAACTGAATGGTTTATTAACTAGAACTGACAATATAGTGTCAAATATTCCACTGAAATTCCATATGATATTACAGATAAATGAAAACGAAACTGTAGTGTTTTTCAAAGGAAACTGTAGTGTTTGGTAAAGGAAAGTGCCGTATTTTCAAAAAGAAACTATATTCTTTTTAAGTATATTGTTTCTCCATAGTGCCTAAAGATCTTAAATAAAACTATAGGGTAACTGAAATGATAATGTAGTGTTCATGAACTGAAACTGAATGGTTTATTAACTAGAACTAACAATGTGGTGTCAAATATTCCATTGCAATTCCATTTGAACCTCCAGACTGATGTTTTAAAAACCGAATACCATCAGATAACGACACTCCACTCCTCTTCATATCTTTAAGGTATGTCAACTGATCAACAGAAACGTTCCTATGCGACCTAAGCATATAGCTTGCAGATGCCGGACACAACTCATGGTTGTGCTCCTTTACATGTTTTGTAACTACCCACTTCCCACTTGAATCTAAGTCAAATTGACACATTGCATCACATCCAGTCCGAGTATCTATCTTTGTATAACACTTATTAGCACTCGCTTGTTTCGCTTTCAAACCAGCCTTATAACAGTGGAACTTTTTTGACTTCACATTCCGAGTTCCAGGGAAGTAGTACTGTTTTCCCTTCCTAACACTAAATCCAATCCGAGATGCAAGATCATTATACATATCAAATGCTTCTTCAAGTGAATAAACATAATGTCCCACCAATTCTTGATTAGCTGTGAGTTATTAAAATGAACTTTCGATAAGTATACACTAACAGTTCATACTAAGTGGGGAAATCAATCATAATTCCTAAAAAGAAAACGAAACTGTAGTGTTTGTCAAAGGAAACTGCAGTGTTTGGTAAATGAAAGTGATGTATGTTCAAAAAGAAACTAAGTATGATGCTCCTAAACAAAAAATATAACTACTCTGTTCAAACTCAATGAACAAACAGCTAAACATAAAGAACCTGGGATAGATGAATCATCAGCATTGGCAACTGTAGAAGTACCACCCCCTCCAGCAGATGGATTACAGCCATCTGACCAAACAATAAGAAACTGTAATGTAATTTAAAATAAACTGTAGTGTATTTCAAAAGGAACTGTAATGTATCTCAAACGAAACTGTAGTGTATTTCAAAAGAAACTGTAGTGTATTTCAAAAGAAAATACAGAGAAACGAAAAAGAAACTGTTGTGTATTTCAAAAGAAACTGTAGGGTATTTCAAAAGAAACTATAATGTATTTCAAAAGAAACTATATTGTATTTCAAAAGAAACTGTAGTGTTTTTCAAAAGTAACTGAAGTGTTTACAATAACAAAACTGCTTCAAAAACATATTCATACTAACTATGATGATTCGAACACAAATGCATAATTCAACACCAGTAGAGATTTAAACCTGGAATGTAATCGTGATCACCATCAAAACATGAAGAACTAGCATTACATACAACTAGTGAATCCGATTCAACACCATTAGGGAGATTGCATTCAACTGCAATGCATAAAATTTTGAAATATATATAGCATCAAATATAACCTAAAAATATTATACAATCAAACAAGTAAACAAACGAAATCTAATTACACAATCAAACGAAGATACATACCAGGAGTTGATGAAATATAATCTTCAACGATCAACGCATTCAAATCAATATCATCAATAAGATTGCTTCTACCTAACATCTCTCCCATAATTTGTGAAATAGTGAACTCAAATCGCGATGAACAAATGTAATCTCCTCTGCTCCCTTTGCGAACAAGAAAAATTAGATCGAACTGAAAAAGGAAACAACGAAAGCTGAGAAAAGGAAAATTGCCGCCGGTGATAGTTAACAGCGCCGTCTAAAATCTAACGAATATGAAATTAACAAAACGACGTCGTTTCAGCCCTTGGTCCACAATGCTTCATGGACCACGGTCCATGATATAATTTGCGATGTTTTCATTCATGTGTTGGTAATTAAGTATCATAAATCTATATCTATACTATTAATAAAAATAAAGTCTTCCATTTTTAACTTCCCGCCCAAAACACTCCTATACTATTAAGATTTGCATAATATTATAAAATATGGTAATACAATTTCAATTGGTACTACAATTGTATATTCGAATATAGTAATACAATTCAAAATACAATATATATTCTTTTCTACTTCCAATTCGTAATACAATTCTAAATTAAAATTACTAATCGTAATGATACAGTACATATATTTTGCTAACACGTAATCTATATATACTATTAATAAAAATAAAATCCTCCATTTTAACTTCCCGCCCAAAACACTCCTCTACGGTTAAGATTTGCGTAATATTATAAAATTTGGAAATGCAATTTCAATTCGTGCCACAATTGTATATTAAAATATGGTAATACAATTCATAATATAATATATTCTTTCCTATTTTCCTATTAGTAATACAAATCTAGATTAAAATTACTAATCGTAATAATGCAGTACATATATTTCATGCAACGTAATCTATACCATTAATAAAAACAAAATCATCAATTTGAAATTCCCACCCGAAACACTCCTATACTATTAATGTTTGCGTAATATTATAAAAATTAGGATAATACAATTTCTATTCATACTACAATTGTACATTAAAATATGGTAATACAGTTCCTAATAACATATATTCGTCCATACTTTCCTTTTCGTAATACAATTATAGATTAAAATTACAAATCATAATAGTACAGTACATATAGTTCTCTGCAATGTAATCTATAATCTATATCTATACTATAAATAAAAACAAAATCCTCAATTTTAACTTCGCGCCCAAAGCACTCTTATGCTATTATGGCATGTTGGGTTGGATGTAGTTTGGGGGGAATTGCAATTCATTGAATTGTAATTCAGTGAATTCCCAAACTACAGTGGTGTTTGGTTGAAGGGTATATAAATAAGACCCTAGATCAGATGAGTAAACAATAGGGTAGCGGTTTTTATATAAATGTGTGTGGGGCAGGGAGATAAAGAAAAATTGCATGAATTATTCGCCATTACGTTCTAAATTAACATCTATCCGATGCAGATCAAACAACGGTATGATTTTCTTTAAATAAGCATGTACTTAATATTAAGCCGTTGAACGGTATTATTTTTCACCATTACGTCATATTTAGCCGTTGAAACAGCAACATTATAATTTTACAGAAAAGAATAGTCGTTTCCCGCTGCCCGAACATTATAATTGAACGGTATTATTTTTCACCATTCCTAACCGCTGCCCGAGCGAGTGGACTACTCCCACGTCACGAGTTCCACCCGCACCTTCAACCAACTCAAAGCAGTTTCCCTCACCTAGTCATCCTCCCAACATCCTCTACCACATGCGATCAATGAATAAGCAAATAAATCACAAAATAAGAAGCAAGACAATGCAATAACACATTGAACAAAACAAGCTTAAGACACATGGGGCAACCATTATTATACGTTTGGTTAACGTGTAACATTAAAAAACAAACAAATTATCCGTTAAGAAAAAAGCAACAAGAAAGGTAAAAGGAAATAGGAGGACATCCAAGGGCGAAGTACTAAAGCTAAGCTCGGAATGGTGGTGAGTGTCAATCAAGCTCAGAGAAGTAGCCGGACCCCTCGGGCACAGTTTAGGTCATCACCTCCTAACCGCTGCAAGATCGAATGGACTACTCCCTCATCGCGTGTTCGACCCCCACTTTCAACCAACTCAAAGCCATTTCCCTCACCCAGCCATCCTCCCAACATCCTCTACCACATGTGATCAATGAATAAGCAAATAAATCACAAAATAGGAAGCAAGACAATGCAATAATACATTGAACAAAACAAGCTTAAGACACATGGGGCAACTATTATTATACGTTTGGTTAACGTGTAACATTAAAAAATATACAAATTATCAGTTAAGCAAAAAACAACAAGAAAGGTAAAAGGGAATAGGAGGGCAGCCTAGGGCGAAGTACTAAAGCTAAGTTCGGAATGGTGGTGCGTGTCAATCAAGCTCAGAGAAGTAGTCGGACCCCTCGGGCACAGGTTAGGTCATCACCTTCTAACAGCTGCCCGAGCGAGTGGACTACTCCCTCGTCGCGAGTTCGACGACCACCTTCAACCAACTCAAAGCCGTTTTCCTCACCCAGCAATCCTCCCAACATCCTCTACCACATGCGATCAATGAATAAGGAAATAAATCACAAAATAGGAAGAAAGACAATGCAATAACACATTGAACAAAACAAACATAAGACACATCGGACAACTATTATTATACGTTTGGTTAACGTGTATCATTAAAAAACATACAAATTACCCGTTAAGCAAAAAACAACAAGAAAGTTAAAGGGAATTGGAGGGCAGCCCACGGCGAAGTACTAAAGCTAAGCTCGGAATGGTAGTGAGTGTCAATCAAGCTCAGAGACGTAACCGGACCCGACGGGCACGGGTTAGGTCATCACCTCCTAACCGCTGCCCGAGCGAGTGGACTACTCCCTCGTCGCGAGTTCGACCCCCACCTTCAACCAACTCAAAGCCTTTTCCCTCACCCAGCCATCATCCCAACATCCTCTACCACATGCGATAAAATGAATAAGCAAATAAATCACAAAATTGGAAGCAAGACAATGCAATAACACATTGAACAAAACAAGCTTAAGACACATGGTGCAACTATTATTGTACGTTTGGTTAAAAAACAAACAAATTATCCGTTAAGCAAAAAGCAACAAGAAAGGTAAAAGGAAATAGGAGGACAGCCAAGGGTGAAGTACTAAAGCTAAGCTCGGAATGGTGGTGAGTGTCAATCAAGCTCAAAGAAGTAGCCGGACACCTCGGGCACAGGTTAGGTCATCACCTCCTAACCGCTGCCCGAGCGAGTGGACTACTCCCTCATCGCGAGTTCGGCCCCCACCTTCAACCAACTCAAAGCCATTTCCCTCACCCAGCCATCCTCCCAACATCCTCTGCGACATGCGATCAATGAATAAGCAAAAAAATCACAAAATAGGAAGCAAGACAATTGAGTAATACATTGAACAAAACAATCTTAAGACACATGGGGTAACTAATACTATATGTTTGGTTAACGTGTAACGTTAAAAAACATACAAATTATCCGTTAAGCAAAAAGCAACAAGAAAGGTAAAAGGGAATAGGAGGGGAGCCCAGGGCGAAGTACTAAAGCTAAGCTCGGAATGGTAGTGAGTGTCAATCAAGCTCAGAGAGGTAGCCGGACCCCTCGGGCACATGTTAGGTCATCACCTCCTAACCGCTGCCCGAGCGAGTGGACTACTCCGTCATCCCGAGTTCGACCCCCACCTTCAACCAACTCAAACCCATTTCCCTCACCCAGTCATCTTCCCAACATCCTCTACGACATGCGATCAATGAATAAGCAAATAAATCACAAAATAAGAAGCAAGACAATTGAGTAACACATTAAACAAAACAAGCTTAAGACACATGGGGCAACTATTATTATACGTTTGGTTAAAGTGTAACATTAAGAAACATACAAATTATCCGTTAAGCAAAAAAGCAACAAGAAAGGTAAAAGGGAATAGGAGGGCAGCCCAGGGCGAAGTACTAAAGCTAAGCTCGGAATGGTGGTGAGTGTCAATCAAGCTCAGAGAGGTAGCCGGACCCCTCGGGCACAGGTTAGGTCATCACCTCCTAACCGCTGCCCGAGCGAGTGAACTACTCCTCGTCGCGAGTTCGACCCCCACCTTCAACCAACTCAAAGCCGTTTCCCTCACCCAGCCATCCTCCCAACATCCTCTACCACATGCGATCAAATGAATAAGCAAATAAATCACAAAATAGGAAGCAAGACAATGCAATAACACATTGAACAAAACAAGCTTAAAACACATGGGCAACTATTATTATACGTTTGGTTAATGTGTAACATTAAAAAACATACAAATTATCCGTTAAGCAAAAAAGCAAGGGAATAGGAGGGCAGCCCAAGGCGAAGTACTAAAGCTAAGCTCGGAATGGTTGTGAGTGTCAATCAAGCTCGGAGAGGTAGCCGGACCCCTCGGGCACAGGTTAGGTCATAACCTCCTAACCGCTGCCCGAGCGAGTGGACTACTCACTCGTCGCGAGTTCGACCCCCACCTTCAACCAACTCAAAGCCGTTTCCCTCACCCAGCCATCCTCCCAACATCCTCTACCACATGCGATCAAATGAATAAGCAAATAAATCACAAAATAGGAAGCAAGACAATGCAATATAACATTGAACAAAACAAGCTTAAGACACATTGGCCAACTATTATTATACGTTTGGTTAACGTGTAACATTAGAAAACAAACAAATTATCCATTAAGCAAAAAAGTAACAAGAAAGGTAAAAGGGAATAGGAGGGCAGCCCAGGGCGAAGTACTAAAGCTAAGCTCGGAATGGTAGTGAGTGTCAATCAAGCTCAGAGAGGTAGCCGGACCCCTCGGGCACAGGTTAGGTCATCACCTCCTAACCGCTGCCCGAGCGAGTGGACTACTCCCTCGTCGCTAGTTCGACCCCCACCTTCAACCAACTCAAAGCCGTTTCCCTCACCCAGCCATCCTCCCAACATCCTCTACCACATCCGATCAAATGAATAAGCAAATAAATCACAAAATAGGAAGCAAGACAATGCAATATAACATTGAACAAAAGAAGCATAAGACACATGGGGCAACTATTATTATACGTTTGGTTAACGTGTAACATTAAAAAACATACAAATTATCCGTTAAGCAAAAAAGCAACAAGAAAGGTAAAAGGGAATAGGAGGGCAGCCCAGGGCGAAGTACTAAAGCTAAGCTCGGAATGGTAGTGAGTGTCAATCAAGCTCAGAGAGGTAGCCGGACCCCTCGGGTACAGGTTAGGTCATCACCTCCTAACCGCTGCCCGAGCGAGTTCGACCCCCACCTTCAACCAACTCAAATCCGTTTCCCTCACCCAGCCATCCTCCCAACATCCTCGACCACATGCGATCAAATGAATAAGCAAATAAATCACAAAATAGGAAGCAAGACAATGCAATAACACATTGAACAAAACAAGCTTAAGACACATGGCAACTATTATTATACGTTTGGTTAATGTGTAACATTAAAAAACATACAAATTATCCGTTAAGCAAAAAAGCAAGGGAATAGGAGGGCAGCCCAAGGCGAAGTACTAAAGCTAAGCTCGGAATGGTTGTGAGTGTCAATCAAGCTCGGAGAGGTAGCCGGACCCCTCGGGCACAGGTTAGGTCATAACCTCCTAACCGCTGCCCGAGCGAGTGGACTACTCCCTCGTCGCGAGTTCGACCCCCACCTTCAACCAACTCAAAGCCGTTTCCCTCACCCAGCCATCCTCCCAACATCCTCTACCACATGCGATCAAATGAATAAGCAAATAAATCACAAAATAGGAAGCAAGACAATGCAATATAACATTGAACAAAACAAGCTTAAGACACATTGGCCAACTATTATTATACGTTTGGTTAACGTGTAACATTAGAAAACATACAAATTATCTATTAAGCAAAAAAGTAACAAGAAAGGTAAAAGGGAATAGGAGGGCAGCCCAGGGCGAAGTACTAGAGATAAGCTCGGAATGGTAGTGAGTGTTAATCAAGCTCAAAGAGGTAGCCGGACCCCTCGGGCACAGGTTAGGTCATCACCTCCTAACCGCTGCCCGTGCGAGTGGACAACTCCCTCATCGCGAGTTCGACCCCACCTTCAACCAACTCAAAGCCGTTTCCCTCACCCAGCCATCCTCCCAACATCCTCTACCACATCCGATCAAATGAATAAGCAAATAAATCACAAAATAGGAAGCAAGACAAT
>CP025659.1:7800963-7816687 GCA_003576665.1 Ipomoea trifida | reverse complement strand
TCAACCCCCAATGTTTTTAAATTCGGAATCATTGTAAACAAATCCTTTGTACATAACTTAGAATCCAACCAAGATATATTCTCTAAGTTTCTATAAACAACCGACGGAGTTTCTAATGAACAAATTCTATCCATGCAAAAATTCCTCAATAGTGGCATTTTCCAAATTCCAGATGACTCAGAGGAATAAAATATAACATCCTTCCCACTAACAATCAAACTTTGTATATTCCCATGCTCAAAGATCTTTATCCGACTATGATAATATGTGGACAAAGCTAAGTATCTCAAATGAACAAGATTTGCAAGCATATTTAGGTCAATAACAGAATCCCAATAACCATTTCTCATTTCTACTACTCTTAGTAGTTTCAAGTGTGGAAATAGACTTGTCACAGTCACATCGTCCCAAAAAGCATGAGTTAAGTGAAAGGAATGAAATTTGTGAAAGCACTCATCTGTATACCTAACTTTATCATACCTTAATCTATCATCGTAATGTCGTAGTGTAAAACTTATCCAACGACGAGGTTGATGAACTTCATTGACATTCAAGAGATTTTCAAGTCTAGCTTCCCTCAAGCACAAATCTCGCAACACATCATGAATTCTTATTTTCTTCATTTCCCCATTGTAGCTATGTTTGCTAACTATAACAAGACTTCTATCAACAAGATCTTTCAAGCATTCCATAGCTACTTTCTCCAAATCCACATGCTTCATAGTGCTCAAAAATCCCTCTGCCGCCCACAACCTAACCAACTTTTTCACAGATATCTCATAGTCTTCTTCAAAAATTCCAAAATATAGAAAACAGGCTTTTAAGTGGTGTGGTAATTGGTTATAACTCAAATATAGTACTTTTGAACATGCTTCATTGGAATCACCAATTACACTTTCTGCAACATTCTTCCACTTTTTCACATTCTCCTCTGTCTTGGAGAGAAGACTAGCTACTAAAGTAATAGCCAGAGGTAATCCTTTACATTTCTTCACTATGTCTCTACCAATTTGCTCAAATACTAAAAGAAATTGAGTTTTACCAAAGACTTTGCAGTAGAGATTCCAACTTTCATCGTTGTCTAAGAAAGGCATGTTAAGGGGAGTGTTGCCTGAGCATGCATATTCAGCAACCTCTTTGAGCCGAGAAGTCAATAGTATACGACTTCCATTATTATCATCTGGAAAGCATCTTTGCACACTATCCCAAGCAGTAGTGTTCCATATATCATCAATCACTATTAAATATCTCTGGCCCTTCAAATGTTTATGCATGCGTTCAGCTAACTGGTCTTGGCCACCACCTCCCGATGCTCCAGTAACACAACTAAGAAGACATTGGAGCATTTGTTCTACGTTATACGCTTGGGATACAGTAACCCATGCTCGCTTGTCAAAATGAGAAGTAATTGGTGGATGTTCGTAAATTTTGTGTGCTAAAGTGGTCTTGCCTATTCCTCCCATGCCAACAATTGAAACAACTTGTCTCCCCTTAGCTGTTTGTTGCGTGAGCAGCTGATCCAATATCTTATTGAACACCTCGTGGCATCCGACCATTGTACTGTCGAACTTTGAAGAGTTTTTGAAAAATTTAGTCACAATAATGTTCTTGTGTACTAGATCAGGCAGTGATGATCCTTTCACAAGCAGTAGTCCTCTTCGTAGGATCCGACCAAGGAGTGAAACATCGGTGAGTCTTTGGTTTTGTGATAAAGCTGCCTTTGCAAGCTGATATTCATCAGTTTGAATCCTAATCAACTCATTCCTGTGGTAATCAGTCTGTTTTTGTGCTTCATTGAAGATTTGATGAAGCCTGAGCAGGCAAGCTGTTACATGAAAACGACTATCCTTTGCCAGATAAATGGCACTCAACTCCACCTCAATCCTTTCTTCCAATTTGAACAATGCATCTCTGATCTGCGCCTCTAAATCTTTCATCACCCTCACCCTCGCATCATCATAGGGGATCTCCGATTTGTCAAGACTTTGTTGCAGCAAGCCCAGATTTTGATGGAGAGAAACTATCTTTTGTTTGACTTGAGCCATCTCCCCGAGCCGAGAAGTCAAAAGTGGAGTATCCCAAGCAAGCTGTTGCAGCTTTTCACTTTTAATCAACTTCTTCTTCTTCTTCTTCTTCTTCTTCTTATTGGGGTAATATATATATTCAGTCTGTTTTACTGCTTGCTTATTGAAGATTCCATGAAGCCTGGGGAAGCAAGCCTTTATACCAACACCCTTTGAAGAAGACGCTTCGTCCAACCCCATCTCTCTCATCTCAGCCTTTGCATCATCATCATCATTGCCAATCTCAAGAATTTGCTGCAGCAAGCCAAGATTTTCATTGCCATCTCTGATTTGTTCCTCTAAATCTTCAAGAGGGAAGCGTGGTTGTGATTGCAAGAAATGTAGATACAGTGTTTCCATAAGCGAAGTTACAGCAGCATAAGCCATTTGCTTCTCTCTATCTCTCTCTGGAAGAGGAAGAATTTTGGAAGAAATGAATGATTAGAATGAACAGACACTTATTTCAAAAAAAAAAAATGAATGAACAGACACTATTGTTGTCATCAAAAGAAAATAGGAAAAGTAGATGACAAAACATTAATTGTTCAGTTTATTACTGAAATGGTCCCTCGACTATTGTGAAATTACCAATTTGGTCCTCGACAATTTTTCGTGCCTAATTTAGTCCCTTGACTTTGAAATTTTTAACCAATTTGGTCCTCCGTTTATTTTACCGTTAAACATCCGTTAAATCAGGACCAAATTGATAATTTTGCTATAGTCAAGGGACTAAATTGGTAATTTTTCAATAGTCAAGGGACCAAATTGGTAACTAATTTTTCACTGAAATGGTCCCTTGACTACAGCAAAATTACCAATTTGGTTCTGATTTAACGGATGTTTAACGGTAAAATAAACGGAGGACCAAATTGGTTAAAAATTTCAAAGTCGAGGGACTAAATTAGGCACGAAAAATTGTCGAGAACCAAATTGGTAATTTCGCAATAGTCAAGGAACCATTTCGGTAATAACCTCTTAATTGTTTTAGTAAAGTTGCGTTAGTGGAGATCGAACAAATTTTGATCAAAAGATATAATAGGAAAAGAACGTAACCCAAACATGTTTTAGTAAAGGTGCACTAAGCAAGTGGAGAACTTTTGGTCTAAAGAATAATATAATATAATATAATATAATATAATATAATATAATATAATATAATAGACCATTCACACTTTGAGCAGCGTAATCCATTTGATTCTCCCTGGAAGAGGAAGAAATGAATGATTAGAACGGACAGACATTATTGTTGTCAAAAGAAAATAGGATGGAAAAGTAGAAGACAAATATTAATTGTTTTAGTAAAGCTGCATTAGTGGACAACTTTTGCATTATTGTTACTGTTGATGTAACTAATTTAACGTTATTATTAGTATATATTATTGTACTTAATTATCAATTAATCATTTTTTTTTTTTGAAAACTAAACCAACTTCATTTAATTCAAATCCGAATAGAGAACGTTACAAATAAAGTCTGGAGGGTACAAGCACCACTCCTTACAATCAGTCAAAAAACAGACTCCCGAGCAAGTGAGTGGACAGTCTGGTTCGCAGATCGTCTAACAAATTTTAAGGATATATGATCAAAACTCATCATCATCTCCTTAATGTCATGAACAAGAAGATTAAAAGAGGAAGTTCCTTTGTTCATGACAGCTTGCACTAGTTGTTGGCAGTCAGATTCTACTTCAATAAAATCATATCTTCTACTCTTTAACCAACTCAATTAATTACTTGTCCTACTATACACCTACTGGCCTCTGCAAAGTGCATTCAAGATGAGCAATAATAATGCTGTCCTACTATACACCTACTGGCCTCTGCAAAGTGCATTCAAGATGAGCAATAATAATGCAACAACTATGGAAATGCTCAACCCTCCTATGTTCACTCCAAACAGATTAATTACGATGTCTTTCTAAGTTGCCCACTATCATACTACTTTAATTTTTTAATTAATAAAATAATTTTAATAATAATAATTGTTGGTACAAAATTTATTGTGTTTATGTAATTGGCATATATTGATCCATGAAAGGAAGAAATATTTTGATGTAATTAACATGCATGCATACATGTGTGACACAAAAGAAAAGAAGAAGAAATATACATGCAAGGATGAATATGTGGCACAAAATGAAATGAAATAGGAAAATGCAATGCATGGATATGAAAATGAGTGGAGCATATGAAGAATGGTTGATGAATCTGGCAAGTGGCAAATCAAAGTTTATTCCTAAAAATTTGTGTGAACCAGATTATTTCCCTCTCCCACATTCATGCTAAGTGTCTGAACATGGGATGGAAATTCCTAAAAACAAGGTTCTAAAAATACTATAAAAGGGGAGCCTTGTAATGAGATCAAAGTGAAGTTTCAGGGAGTAACAATTCAAGAGTCAGTGACTACACAAAAGAAACTTCAAATGTTCGGGTCTAGAAACGAGTACTAAATTTGGAGAAGCAGTTCCGCGCAGTACTAGTACACCTTGTGTCGAAATCCAAGTTGGCATACAATTTGTGTAATTGATAGATTAGCTCAAATTGTATTTAAAATTTTCTTACTGAGTTATTGTAAACCACTTCAGCTCACCACTATGCACATTCAAAAACACCATATCAGATTTTTCTTAGCTTGAGACAAAAAACACCAGAATAAACAGCTACATGTACAGCTATATGTGAAGATATATCCTCTAAATTTCTATCAACAACCTACAAAGTTTCTAATAAAAGAATTTCTTCAACACAAAAATCCCTTAACCAACTATAACAAATAATCTCTCTAAAGAATTACTCCTATCAAATAGCAATGGTGGTGTAGCTGGTTAGCTGTTCTTAGAATCGATTTTTCATTTAATGGTTGAATATGTTCTTTATAAATTCACTATATTGAATTGTATAACAACAAAATAATCTATAATAAATTCCTTAAAGCATTATAATCTTAAGAAATGAGTGAAATGGCATCATCCATTAAAAAAAAAATAGAACAATAAAACAGTTGAAACATTAGATGAAATTGAGGTGCTGAAATATAATGCCAAGGCATCATCCATCAGATGATCAGATCTCTAATCATCCCACAACCAGAAACCAGATCGACTATGGTCCTGTTTGATAAATTATAAGCCTATCAGTCAATTTTGGCTTATTTGACCACTATTAGTTGTTTGGTTAATAAGCTTTTTTTTAACTCCAAAATATTAAAATTCAAAAGGCTACTCAAAATAGTTTTTTCAAATAGTTTTTGAGAAAAGAAATTATACCATACAGCTGATGCTAACAGCTAATTTTACTAAACAACTTTCTATAATCAGCCAATATTATTAACAAATCATACCTTCTAACCCAAACAGCCAACCCAATCAGCCAACAGCCATTTACCAAACAGGACCTATAACAAAGGAATCACCCTGGACATAGCCTTCAAAATTTGTCTTCAAACAATTTTTCCTTCATCGTATCACTCTGATCTCTTCCTCCTCATCACATTCTTCCTCTGAAATGTTTACTCTTTTAGGCTGGAAACAGTAAATTAAGTTAAAAATTGGTGAACAGACAGCAAGTAGATAGGCAAGGAAGTATATAGATCGAGAAAAATGAGATGAAGTGAGAGAAAACAGATGACTATTCCTTGCAAATATAAAAGTAGAATGAAATGTGAAATGTTCAGAGATATATTAGAGGGATAGAAAGAGACCTAATATTTTCGGAACGAACAACGATGTTGCAATTTCCATAGTTGTTGAGTTGTTCATCTTGAATCCACTTTGCAGAAGCCAAAAGGGAATTCGGACAGTTGTCTAATTGAATCAATGCTAGTGTGGTGATATCCACAAAATCACTAGGGATCTGTTGCAAATACTCACATTTACGTAACTCTAAACATTCAAGTACAGGGAAATGGTCACCCCTAGCATTCCAATATTTGAGATCACTACTTTCAATCACCAACCTCTTCAGTTGACGGAATCCTCCCTCAGTTGGCTCCCACTTTGAGTTTTTGCAAGCATGTATCAATTTTAGAACCTCTAGATTCGGCAGCATACCAATAGGCTCCATAGCACTCCATAGGAGATAAGGAGTCCAAAAGAATTTGAGCTTCTTAAGGTTTGGTAGAAAACTAGTTGCCCATGGGATGCCTTTACATGGAATACTTCTGAGATAATTCCAGTTTCTGATGCTTAGTCTCTCAAGCTGCCCCAAGTGCCCCAAATTATAAATTAAAAGCAATCTGGACTACTTGTGTATCCACCTTCAATCCCTAATTTTTTTAAATTCGGAATTCTTGTAAACAAATCTTTTGTACAAATCCCATAACTCAACCAAGATATATTCTCTAAGTTTCTATGAACAATTGACCCAGTTTCTAATGAATAAATTTGTTCAACACAAAAATTCCTTAATAGTGGCATTGTCCAAATTCTAAATGCCCCAGACGAATCCCATGCAATAGATTTTCCACGAACAATAAAGCTTTGCATATTCCTATGCTCAAAGAGCTTTACATGAAGAGAAGTTTCGGCATCATATCTAGATCGATGATATAACGGTCAAAACAAAGTATCTCAAATGAACAAGATTGGTAAGCACATTTAGTACCACATATCGATCAGAATATAATACACATTCCATGTCTACTAGTCTTAGCAGTTTGAAGTGTGAAAATAGATTATCAAAGCTATGAAAGTAAAAACCAGCCAAGTGTAAGGAATGAGATTCGCCAAAGTCAAAGAGCCTATCCCCTGACCAGATTTGAGTAATGAAACCAGTAAACAGGTGGTGTGATTTCCACTTGTGAAATTGAAGTTTTTCATATCCAATCACATTCAATAGATTTTCACGTTTAGCTTCATTCAAGCATAAATCTCACAACAGATCATGTATCCTTATGAAAAGTTGTATTTTAACGGGAGGTGAAAAGAGTGTAGGTGAATAAAACGGGAAGAAGTTCCCGAGTATCGTCTCAAGGAACGGTAAGAAAGGATTTGGTAGACAAGGAATTAGACACAAGAGCTCCTATGTTTCAAAAGCTAGTCCTAACAAGATGGTTGTGTATGTCATTCTAAGGATATCTCAAACACTAAAACGAAAGGTGTTGTAAAGCAAGTATTGGAAGGTAGGATTCGGACTAATCTAACACACATGCAACTCTTGATTTCCTAAGGTACTAGGGCTTGAAAACGCTCAAAGGACTAACATGAGACAAGGTCACTCACACCACCGCCACTCTCGTGGTCAATGGACTCACTTCTTAGACCGTAACGTCATACTTGTGAACATTAGGCTAGAAGAGGCATTATGACAAACACGTTATGTGCCTCTTGCCTTCCTACTCCCTTTTCTCAAAGGTGAGAAGGAAAAGAGGTTGGTGAGGTCTTCAAGCATTCCCTATTCTCATAGGTGAAAGCTTTCTACACTAACTCTCAAGTCCGATCGGCCTAATCGGAGTAGAGGTCACACAAACACCCCAAACCACAATCAAGATATCCAAAAAACATCATTCTATCCTAGATATATGATATGAGAGCTCAAGAACAACATGCATGTTCAACTAGTCCAAACCCACTAGGTAACTAGCCACACATCTCTAAACTAAGCATCATCAAAGCAATTAAACAAATCTAAGCTATAAGGATTGAAAACAAGTCACAATTCAAAGCACAAATCAAATCAACAAAACAATTCACCAACTAGAAATTGAAGAAAAAAAGAGGAAATTGGAAGATAACTTGAATGTAAATGGAATTCTTCTACAAATCTTGATCAATTGCAAGTTGATGTCCACAATCTTCTCCAAATCTAGCTACTTGAAATGAAATGTGATTGGAATTGAAGTGGAATTGGGAAAGAATTTCAACCTAATTCTAGAGAGAGAAATTTTAGACTAGACTAATCTTTTTTCACAACAAGCAATATTATTGCCCCAACTAAACATATCAAACTCTTTTCTATTTTTTTCATCAAATATCAAATTGGGCACTACAGAATCAATATGGTTATGCAAGATATCAACAAAGTAGCAAGAATCATCAGCAGACATGGGATATTTTGTTAATTTAGACACGTTAAAACTTGCACACTCGTCATCCGCACGAATGACGGGTTTCCCACTCCCAACATCAATAAGTGCCCTTGTAGTTGCCAAAAATAACCTACCAAGGATTAACGTCACCTCAGTGTCGGGGTCCATGTCCAAAATGACAAAATTCACAGGAAAGATAAACTTATCTATATTGGTCTCGATTTGTAGATGAGTGAGTCTAGAAGAGCGGGGGGAGGGGGGGGGGTTGAACAGACTCACTAGGTTTTAAAAAGTTGTGGGTTGGACGGTCATAGTCATTGTGTCAGGTGTTTAAAAAGATTAAAAAGGGTGATGTGATGTGATATGACTAGTCCTTTTAATCGGGTGTCTTTATGGTTGTTAGGGTGAAGATAACTCGATTTTGGTTGGGCCAACACAAATCCTGATCATGTTCGGTTGAAAATGATCAACGAAGTACAAATAAATGAGGAAATTAATGACTTTACCACCGCCCTTGTCTAGATGGATGTGAGTCACATTTTACCTCAAATCTTGATGGTCAAAGGTCTTTAATGACTTTTTGAACTTTAATTGCGTATTTTAGTTCCTTCGTTTAAATATTTAACAATTTATTTTAATTTATTATATTTTTACAACTTGATAATTTGAAATTATAAAATAAGATCTAAAGAAATTAACTTAACATCATTATCAACAAAATATTCTCACCTATATATTGCATAGCGTTCAGCAGGTACGTACGTGCACTGCACGTAAATGGCTTACCTAACTCTTCTTTAATTTATTTCTTTCTGTATTTTTTTAAATTAAAATTCCATGTTTCCCTACGCGACGAACCGAGTGTGAAAGCTATCAGAATCTTCCCCCCACCAGGACCCACTTCCATTTCTTTTTTTAGTCGGACCCACTTTCATTTCTAAATTTCCATTTCTGCTCCCTCTTCATTTAATCTGTGGATCACTATAAAATCGTTCATTTTCATCGTCTCTGGTTAAAGATGGAGAAAAGAATTGGAGTAGAAAGAGAACAAAATAGCCTAGGATTTCAGTGAAAGGAATATCGATCTGAACTGTGAATTTGTAGCTTCTAAATCCGTTTCAATTGCTCTTGCTGAAATTTCTGCAATTGATGATCCTTCCCAGAAACTCTTGAAGCTTTACTCCCTTCTTCAAGCCTTAGAAGAAGAGGCAAAGAAAATCTACATCATCAGACGTGAAGTCCCTTATGCTACGCAGTTGTTATACTGTGGATCATGGTCACTGATACTACAAATCATCTCAAAAGATAATGTCTTACATTTGTTTTTATATTATCGAATGAAACTGTAGTTATATCGAAATGTAACTGTAGTTGTGTTGAAATGTAACTGTAGTGTATATGAACTGATACTGAATAACAGTTTCACAGTTGTGTTTTATATGTAACTGCAGTTGTGTTGAAATGTAACTGCAGTGTATATGAACTGAAAGTGAATGGCGAGGAACGGGGGCGGTTTCATATGTCTGTTTTCATTAATCAAAACGACGTCGTTTTGATGCGCTGTCCATTATATAATTTGCTTATGCTGCCAGTCTTCTCACTGATGGTCTCCCTCTTTTCTTTTATTTTTTTCCTTTTTTTTTTTCCTGTTTTAAATTGATAAAAATCGTTTAATGTGCGCGTATATATTTGTTAATGAAAATCGTTTTATACCATATAATGAAAATCGTATTATTGATGAAAATCGTTTTCAATTATTTTATTAATTAATTCCTTTTGTCCCCATTTACTAAATTTTTTTTTTTTGGTTTTTTTCTAATTTTTTTATCAGGGTGGTGTTGATGAGAGCATTCAATTATTTGTACCGTACAAGACCATGACGGCGGAGGAGGCGGCGGCGCTAAAAGCAGATGATTTACCAGTGCCCACTTTATCACTGTCTCCGCCATTGGTGCCGCAATTAGTGGTGGTTTATAAAAGTTCATATCATTCTCATTCCTAAGGCGGTGTTGGTTGCCAGAGCTTCATCAGCGGTTCGTTGACGCCCTTGATAGGCTCAGTGGAGCACAAGGTTTATAAATTTCATTTGCTTTATTGGTTAATGAATCTGAATTTTTGTCTCTTTTAAATTTCGGTAATCTACTCGTCAAATTTTATTATCTTTTATTCTATTAGATCAGTCAACCGGATTTATGGATACTTGACCATGAATAGGAATATGAATATGAAGGAAATTGATAACTTTTGATACTCAAAATTCTAATATCTTAAATTTATTATATTTTTACAACTTGACAATGTATGTGAAATTGTGAAAGAAGATGTAGGGAAAATTAACTTAACATCATTATCAACAAAATATTCTCACCTACCGCGTAGTGTTCAGTAGGTACGTGCACTGCACGTGCATAGCTTACCTAACTCTTCAATAACTACGGACCCACCTTCCACTTTCCTAATAATAATAATAATAATAATAATAATAATAATAATAATAATAATAATAATAATAATAATAATAATAATAATAATATCGCCACCAAAACTGAGGTGCTGCTGATGAGCTCTTTTGTTCTATAGAGAAGGGGGGATCGGAATATAATATCAATCTTGATGAATTTTCGACTTTTAACAATTTCAATTCGTTTGACATTATTGACTTCTTTGTTTTAATCATGTTTTCAGTTTCTTCATTTAGGATTTATTAGTGGGAAGAAGAGGGATTTTAATTATCTAAATTATAACTTTGTGAAGGCCTTTAGTTGTCACCTTAGAGAAGGCCTTTAGTTGTCACCATCAATAGTTCACTTTGGGGCGAAGTCTGATCCCCAATGTGAGGTAATTGGGGCAAATTTTCAAAGGTAGTGGGACTATCGACAAGAGTGTAGCTAGTTTGAGGAATTTAAGAATCCTGAAGAGATAACCAGGATGGAATGATTTGAATTAATACCTAATTTACTTTTTGATAATAGTGATTTTTGTATTTAATTCTAAAAGACTTTTTGTGTTTAATTGGTCTTGAACTTTAATCGTTTTTACCTAATTGAATCCTTTATATATTGGGATAACTTGGTAATTTCATCTTTATTAATAATCAATTTATCTCTCAATTTATCCCTTGACTATAGTGAGTTTATCTAATTTAGTCATCAACTATAATGATTTTATCTAATTTAGTCATCAACTATAATGAGTTTTTTTTTTTTTTTTTTCCGATTTAATCCTTGATTCTAGTACCCAATAGAGACTAAATATAGGTAAAATTATCAAAGTCTAGAATCCAATTAAGCACAAAAAGTCATTTAAGCGGTTAGTGGATTGTATTAGCAGTTCACGGATAGCGGATTCTGTTAGCGGGTTTGACCAGCGAATTGTATCAGCGATTTGTAAAAAGATATTTGGTAAAATTAGTTGTTTAGATTATCGTTAACATGTAAAAACACATAAAACGACATTCATAACAATAATAATATTATTAATTATTATTATTATTATTATTATGTAATAAAATAAAAAATAAATAATACTCCATAACAAAATAAAAATAATACTCCGTAGTAATTATACCAAGACTACGACGACGACAATAACAAGAACACCAACAATAATAATAAAGCAAACGGATGCTTTGACCCCACATCGAAACTAAAAAGGAAAGAGTGGGTTGAATTCCTCTATAAAAGGAGTTCAACTCCTCATTTTTCCAACCCTTCCCCATCTGATGGTTCCCACATCGGATGGGAAAGGTAAAAGGAGCCTAAGGCTCTTTTATTAAATGAGTCTTAGGCTCCTTAGAAGTTAATAAATTTTTTATTATTATTCATTGTTAATTGTTAATTGTTAATTATTAATTATTAATAATATTAATAATAGAAGGGCACTATGGGGAAGGATCTATCCTTCCTCAAAATGGTAACTTCAAATGTTACGTTTTGCAGCGTTTGAGATTTTAGCGATTTTGAGCAAATCGCTGTTTTAAATCATTGTTTTGACGAATTTACCATTTATCAAACAAACTCTAAATTGGATATTAACTAAAAGCTTGGGTGCAATAGAGTTATAGAGTCAGGTTCATGTTCCCCCTTCCAAAGTAGCTGCGCTGAGGCATGTTTGGTGACTTGTCAAGGGATCTTTGAATCTTTCCTTAGAAGCTGTGCTTGTGTCACCACTAAATCAAGTCACATATACTCTCAAAATCCCTTGAAACATGCCAGTTTGTTACATACCTTGTCTTGAAGTGAGTGGTTATCTCAACATTACATCAATTTACATATACTACCAAAATCCCATGAAACATGCTCGTTAATTACACATCGTACCTTGACATGAAGTGAGTGCTTATCTCAACATTACATCAATTTACATATACTACCAAAATTCATTGAAACATGTTCGTTAATTACATACCGTGTCTTAAAGTGAGTCTTTGCATCATAAATTCTTCCACACTACAGTACATGCATGTTCAATACATTAATCATTCTCAACAAAATGTTAATTCAGCCAATTTTGGTTACTTGAACATCACCACATTAAATTTTCAGGAATGTAGGCTTTGACTACTTTATGTTGTTACAACTTTTCTTTTTATTATCAATCATCAACATATGCCAATAAACAAAGTAGACACTGATTAGTATGATTATTATATATTATTTATACGTGTTATAATTTTAACTCATTATTCAACCTAATTTAGTATTTATTTGTTTAATAAAATGACTTTCCAAGTACTAATCTTAGAAATAAGTTAATAAAGACATTATATTTGTATGTGGTGAAGTGGCAAATTATGAATTTAGAGCTTCCTCGTGAAAGGTTTTTATTTGGCGGAGGTTTTTTTTTTTTTTTTTGCAGCTTTTAGGTCCATGTGGGG
Organism: Ipomoea trifida; assembly: GCA_003576665.1. Taxonomy (NCBI): domain Eukaryota; kingdom Viridiplantae; phylum Streptophyta; class Magnoliopsida; order Solanales; family Convolvulaceae; genus Ipomoea; species Ipomoea trifida. The sequence continues at coordinate 7,803,724 of CP025659.1, read as the reverse complement.
GAGAGAGAAGCTTGGAGAGAGAATTTTGACCTTTTAAGACCTTGGTTTTTTTTGTGGGTCTTACAGGAGAGAGAAACATCAAAGAGAGGCGCAATCGCGTTTGGAGCATAGACCACGCCCAGCCGGCGCATGCAGTGCACGTGCCGATCGGTGCCTTAAATGCTTTGGTTTTTTTCCTTTTTGCGTTATATTTGCTTCTTCTTTTTTTCTTTTCTTCTTTTTCCTTCTTCTCTTTCCCTCCTCTCTCTTCTAATTGGCATCTAAAAAACCCGTGAGATTAATTTTCATTATTTTATTAATTAATTCCTTTGGTCCCATTTACTAAATTTATGTTTTTTTTTTTTCTAATTTTTCGTCGTGATAGGGTGGTGTCGATGAGAGTATCCAATTATTTGTACCATACAAGACCATGACGGCGAAGGAGGAGGCGGCACTCAAAAACATATGCTTTACCCGTTCCCGATTTGTCCCTGTCTCTACCGTCGCCGGTGGTTAATAAAAGCTCATATCATTCTCATTTTTGAAAGACGATGAATAAGCAAGAACAAACGAAAGGCGTTGTTGGTCGCTGGAGCTTCATCAGTGATTCGTCAACGCCCTTGATAAGCTCGGTGGAGCACAAAGTTTATCATTTGCTTTATTTAATAGTTTTTGGACAGTTTTTTGCAGCTTTTAGGTCGATGTGGAAGGGAAAGAAGGTTGAACTCTATTGTAAGATTTTGGTTTTTTGTGGGTCACGCAAGAGAAAGAGAGGCACACTACTGCACGTTTGGAGGGCAGACATCACCCAACTAGACGCGTGCAGTACACGTGCCGGCTGGCGAGTTAACTGCTTTGCCTTTTTTTTTTTTGTCCTTTTTTTTATTATTTTCCTATTTTAAATTGATAAAAATCGTTTTTATTTAGTGTGTATATATTTATTTTTTGTTTATTTGTTTTGCATAAATCGAGAAGGTGAGGGGTGACTGTTTGGAGTTGAAGGGAAAGGAAAAGTGGAGGAGTTTCTACCATTGAAGGTATAGTCATGCATATAATTTGAAAATTTTAATAGCCAAAGGACCAAAATTAATACATGTATTATAGTTGAGCTCTGCTGCGCTCTAGAACCACCCTATTACGTACGACAGTTTTATTAATTAATTCCTTTTGTCCCCAGTTACTAAATTTGTGTTAAATATCATCTTTAGTCTCTCAACTATAATAAATGCATCAATTTTTGTCGTTAGGCTATTAAAATTTTCAAATTAGATGCATGACTATTCAATGTGGTGTCAATGAGAGCTTCCTATTATTTGTACCGTACAAGACCAAGACAACTGATGAGGAAGCGACGCTGAAAACATATGCTTTACCTGTTCCCAATTTGTCGTTGTCGCCGCTGTTGGCATTGGTTAGTAAAGCTCATATCATTCTCATTCCCCAAAGATGATGAATAAGAAAGAATAGGGGAAACATGGACGGTGTTGGTCGTCGGAGCTTCATTAGCGATTCGTCAACGCCCTTGATAAGTTCAGTGGACCACAAGGTTTATAATCTCATTTGTTTTATCGTTTAATGAATCTGACTTTTTGGCTCTTTTAAATTCCAGTAATCTTAATGTCATTTATTTCATTACCTCAGTCAACAGATTTATGGATACTTGACCATGAATATGAATATGAAGGATATTGATAACGGTCCTTATATGGTGGACCACGGTCCACAAAGCATTGTGGACCGTGGTCCCAAAACGCCTCCGTTTCATTTACTAAATGAAACGGCGGCAGTTTATTCCGTCCCACGACGTCAAGCCGTCGTGGGAGATTTGACATTATTATTATTATTATTTTTTTTAATACAATACGCAGAGACGGCAAAAAGGAGTCATTTGTCGTCTCCACTACCCCACTTTCTTTTCGATCAAAGCCAAAAAAACTTACCAGATTCTCCAAAAAAGCAAGGAGCTCTTCACTTGTTCTGCCATTGTCGACCATTATCGAGAGGCTTTCAACCATTGTTGCAGTCTAAAAAGCTTCAAAACAGGTAAACATCTTGTTATACATCAAGCAAACACATTGTTATGTATCATGCATGGGCTAAGAGCTTAATTTCAGTTATTTTACATCCATTACAACGCATGCACTGAAATGATTTGAAAAAGAAATCGCGTGTATCATTCAAAAAACTGTATACTACTTGAAATGATACTAATCTTTCAAAACGATGAAATCACATTGTTTATAAAATCGAACTACCTGTATGAAAACAGATGAATCGTAGAAATATTCTATTGTATTTTCAAAATGAAACTAAAGTTCTGTCTAAAAGAAACTGTAGGTTTGTGAAAGAGAAACTGTATGTTTGTAAAAGTATATCAATTTAGATGATGTCCTGTTATGCCCTGCAAATTATTAAATAAAAATATAACAATTTAGAGAAACTGTAGGTTTGTCAAAGAGAAATTGTTTTGGGAAAGAACCTACATTGTTCATAAAATGAATCTGACGAAGTGGAAATATAGTTTTTGCAATAAGAAACTGTAGTGTTTTCTAAAAGAAACTGTAGTGTTTTGTAAAGGAAAGTGCAGTATGTTCAAAAAGAAACTATATTCTTTTTAAGTATATTGTTTTTCCATAAGGCCTAAAAATCTTAAATGAAACTATAGAGTAACTGAAATGATAATGTAGTGTTCATGAACTGAAACTGAAGGGTTTATTAACTACAACTGACAATGTGGTGTCAAAATATTCCACTGCAATTCCATTTCAAATTATAGCTAAAT
>CP025659.1:7773759-7787082 GCA_003576665.1 Ipomoea trifida | reverse complement strand
TTTGCTTTCTTTATCTTTTTATCCTTTTATGTTTTAATCAAAATAATTAAAAGGTTAAGATAATCTGTTTTAAAACTAAGTAGAATCATAAGGCTTCGTACATTCAAGTTTCACGATTATCAATTTCAATTGGTATCAGAGCACGGGGACTTAAGTTATTAGTCTAACCGATCTGGCTTCAAAATCGTGCTTCTTGAACTTACGAGTTCATCTTGTGTTTTCGTTTTTGCTGTTCTGTTTTTGCATTTCACCGTTTGCTAAGTGTTTCAGGATGGACAAGCATAGGACTCCTCCAGAACTCACCGGGGATAATTATGCCTACTGGAAAGCCCGCACTCAAATGCATCTTAGGGCTCAAGGGGTTTGGAAGATCGTTCTGTCTGGATGGGATCATCCTACCAAAGCCGGTGAACAAGAAGGAGATCCACCAGTCATAAAACCTGAAGTTGAATGGACTATGGCAGAAACAACTACTGCAAGCTATAATGCAAAAGCTCTTGATATAATTTTTTCTTTGATTCATGAAAGCCAATTCAATTTGATTACAGGTTGTGACACCGCCAAAGAAGCTTGGGAAATTTTAGAAACAACGTATGAAGGCACTACCTCGGTCAAACAATCCAAGCTTCAGCTGGTTCAAAGTGACTTCGAAGACTTGCGAATGAATGAAGATGACAATATTGTAAGCTTCAATGAAAGAGTTCAAGAGATAGCCAGTCGTGCAGTCACTCTAGGTGAACCATTTTCACAACAAAAATTAATCAAAAAGGTGTTGCGTTCTCTTCCACCGCGGTTCAGAATGAAGGTAACTGCAATCCAGGAACACTCCAGGTGGGAAAAACAAACCTTGGCTGAACTAATGGGTAATCTCAGAACCTATGAAATGGAAATATTGACTGACCACTCTAGAAAACAAAAGAATGTTGCGTTTACAGTTGACGAACAGGTCCCTGAAACAGAGTCTGACGACATTGAAGATGATGATCCAGTAGTTTTATTAACCAAACATTTCAATAAGTTCTTGAAACAGGTCAAACAAAAGAAAAGCTTCCGCGGCAACAACTCTCAAAACTTCAAAGGATCAAATTCATCAAAATCCAATACCACGTCTAATGGATCAAATTACAAACCAACTGCATCTCGTACAACACAGCCGTCAGCAACACGTACGACTCAACCGAGAGAAAAAGCAGGTGGAAAAGGCATTAGATGCTATGAATGTGAAGGTTTTGGGCATGTTCAGGCTGAATGTGCCACTTACCTACGAAGGAAAAAGTCTATGGCAGCTCTAACATGGAGTGACGATGAAGTCGATCCAGAGGTTGAAGATGATCCAGAAGAGATAACTGGTAACTTTGTAGCTTTCACAGCCAGGATTGAAGCCGATCCAGAAGTTGAGGATGAAGATATAGCTGATTCAGAAGGCTGCGACTACAACTCTGCAGAAGATCTTGATATCCCTCCTTTTTCTTATGAAGTAGAGTATAAAAAATTGTACCCCAAGTGGGAATGCTTGCTTAAAGCTAATCGTTCATTGTGTAGTCAGGTAGCGATCTTAGAAAACGCCAGCAAAGTGTACAAAAATAAAGTATCTGAAAGAGATCTTCTTCTCGAAGCTGCTTCTGCACAAGAAGCTAAGCTGAAACAGGAAGTGAGCAAGCTTGCACAGGAACTGACTACACTCAAGAAACAGATCCAGATGATGGATACTACTTCAACCCTTGATGAAATTCTGGACACAGGCCGGCAATCAACTACAAAGTTTGGTCTCGGCTTCACAGGGGATAAAAATAACAGTTCAACAGTCTTTGTCAAAGCTGCTGCATCAGATCCAAAGGATGTGCCTGAGACTAGTACAGCAAGGAAAATGGATTCAGCAAGGCATCGTCGCAACATGGTTCTAAAGTATAAACGTATTTCTAAACCTTACAATCCTATTTGTCATTATTGCAGGATTCGAGGACACACCAGACCAGAGTGTTACTATTTCTACAAAGACCAGAGAGTCGAAAAGTACAAACAGAAATTTATCACTCCGTTCACAAAACAAGTCTGGGTGAGGAAATCTGATTACGTCTGTCATGTATCACTCCTAACCAAATCTTCAGGAAGGGAAGAAAGGTGGTATTTTGACAGCGGCTGCTCTCGACACATGACTGGAAACATTAACTTTCTGAACGACATCAAAGAGAGCAAAGGTGAAGTTACGTTTGGTGATGGCGTTAAGGGAAAAATCACTGGTGTTGTCACTCTAAATGTTGCTGGATTACCTAAACTTAAAAAGGTTCTACTTGTCAAAGGGTTACATGCAAATCTCATCAGCATAAGCCAACTCTGCGATCAAAACTGGAATGTCAACTTCACAAAAGACAGTTGCAATGTTCTAGACAGTCAAAGACAGTGCATTATGGAAGGTAAGCGTTCCGCTGACAATTGCTATATTCTTGTAAACACAAAATATTCGAAATTGTATATATTCACAATATCGGGTTACAGTGTATATAATTCAAGGTGCGGGTACAAAATCTCTGTATAGTCCTCTGATTCTTCACTGACGTGTTCTACTGAAGTGCCTCCGGGTTTCAAGTGGCGTAGCCTCCGGGATTCAAATAGCGTAGCCTCCGGGATTCAACTGACGTAACTTCCGGGATTCAAACGGCGTAGCTTTCCGGGATTCAAGTGGCGTGGCCTTCCGGGACTTAAGTGGCGTGAACTTCAACAGAAACCGTCAAGCTTCAAAATCTTTAACCGATTCAAGTCTCTAACTTCTAACTGCTTCAAAATGCCTTCAATGCCTTCAATGCTCTCAAGTCTTCAATCTTCAAGGTGTCTTGGGATGTGAAATGAGGGCTCTATTTATAGTGGAAGATGTAACCACTATCCCTCAACAAACTCCCTAAATAATTAATTAGTTTAATTAATTAATTATCTAAGGGAATGAACCTTGCCATAATCAAGTCCAGGTTCAAAACTCTATCATCTAATTCAAATTCAAATTAATTATAATTATTAAATTCAAATATAATAAAATTATATTTAAATTATAATTATAATTATTATTAAATTCAAATATGAATCGGGCTTGGCCCATTAATCAATTAATTCAATAACCCAACATCAAATTTAATTGGGCTAATTAAATTAATTTAATTATCATGACCCAATTAATTAAATTGGTCCAATAATCAATCCCAAAAAATTGAGCCCAATAATAAATTAATCGGTCCATTTGTCGGTTCAAATTTTCCGTGTCTACAATTCTAACTAGTGATGTTATGTGTTGCAGGTCCAGTATGAGTGAAACTGAACTATGGCATCAAAAGTTAGGGCATTTGAACTATCGCACTTTGGATAAGTTAGTCAGGACACAAGCTGTGATTGGTCTGCCGAATCTAAAATCTGACAAAGAAGGTATCTGCGGTGCATGTCAAGTTGGGAAACAGACAAGAACATCTCATCCAGCTATAAACGAAATCAACACCAAACATTGCCTGGAACTGATCCGCATGGATCTCATGGGACCCACTCAAACCGAAAGTATTGGAGGTAAGAGGTACATACTGGTTTGCGTGGATGATTACTCACGATTTTCTTGGGTAGTTTTTCTCAGGGAAAAATCAGAGACTTTCGAAGCTTTCAAAGCTCTAGCTCTAAAACTTCAGAAAATCAAAAATGAACCAATCATCAGAATCCGGACTGATCATGGACGTGAATTTGAAAATAGCTCCTTTGATGACTTCTGCAACAAATACGGCATTACTCATGAATATTCGGCACCAAAGACGCCTCAACAAAATGGAGTGGTGGAACGAAAGAATAGAACTATTCAAGAGATGAGAAGAGTTATGTTAAATGCAAAATCCATACCGAGAAAATTCTGGGCTGAAGCAGTACACACCTCGTGCCACACGATAAACAGGGTGTATCTCCGTCCGGGCACGAACCGAACTCCATACGAAATTTGGAAAGGTAAGAAACCGAATCTCAAATATTTCCACATATTTGGTTCACGATGTTTTATTTTGAAGGACAGGACTCCCACGGCTAAGTTTGAACCAAAAAGCGACGAGGGTATATTCCTAGGTTACTCATACAATAGTCGGGCTTATCGAGTATATAACAAAGTCACAAAAACAGTTATGGAATCAGCAAATGTAGTGGTAGATGATCAACCAAAAGACGTCTTTGCAATACCTCGATCTGAACTGGACTACTCCACAACCAATCCGGAATCAACTGAACGCACTTCAGCAGAACACTTAGCTTCTACAAGTAATCCTGAATCCACACCAAGCTCTCCTGATTCCTTACCAAGTGGATCGGAATCACCAGTAGCAGCATCGGAACCCTCTACACCAAATTCTGGTGCAATTCAGATATATAATTCGGGAACAACACCTGAATCCGCTATAGATGCTCCTACCCGCATACAAAGGAATCATCCAATACAAAACATCATCGGAGATCCAAGCTCTGGCATAAGAACCCGAGGAAGAAAAAGAGATTATGTTGAACTAGCTGGGTACGCATGCTACACGTCGAAAATCGAACCAAAGAATGTAAAAGAAGCTCTCACGGATGAACACTGGATTAAAGCCATGCAAGAAGAACTTGGACAATTCGAAAGAAATAAGGTATGGAATCTAGTCCCTAAACCTAACGGTGTCAATGTTGTAGGTACAAAATGGATATTTCGAAACAAGACAGATTCAGCTGGAAACATTGCTCGCAATAAGGCTAGACTGGTAGCCCAAGGTTACTCTCAAATAGAAGGAATCGACTACGACGAAACTTTCGCTCCAGTTGCTCGCCTTGAATCCATCAGACTACTGCTTTCAATTGCATGTGCTCTACGTATGAAACTTCTTCAAATGGATGTTAAAACAGCCTTTTTGAATGGCTACCTTAATGAAGACATATACGTAGCTCAACCGAAAGGCTTTGAAGACCCACAGTATCCAGATCATGTGTACAAGCTGGAAAAGGCTCTCTACGGTTTAAAGCAAGCCCCACGAGCCTGGTATGAACGTCTTACCCAATATCTTTTACAGCATGGATATGAGCGAGGGGGAGTAGACAAAACTCTCTTCATCAAGAGGACAGGTAAGCACGTTACTATAGCGCAGGTCTATGTTGATGATATTGTGTTTGGTTCAACTCAGACAGGTGCTACAGAAGAATTAATCAAAGTCATGCAACAAGAGTTTGAAATGAGTATGATTGGCGAACTCACATATTTTCTGGGGCTTCAGGTCAACCAAACAGGTGAAGGTATTTTTATTTCTCAAGAAAAATATGCAAAGAATTTACTAACAAAGTTTGGTTTAGAATCTGCTAAAGATGCCAGGACTCCTATCCCAACTACGACAAAATTATCTAAAGATGACACAGGTGTCTCAGTTGATCCAACCCTTTACAGAAGTATGATCGGCAGCCTTCTATATCTAACTGCGAGCAGACCAGACATCATGCAAAGTGTTGGGATGTGCGCCAGATTTCAAGCTGATCCGAAAGAATCACACCTCAAGGCTGTGAAACGGATTATTAAATATGTCAAAGGTACAATTAACTATGGAATATGGTACTCTAATGATACAAATCTAAGTCTTGCAGGATACAGCGACGCTGACTGGGCTGGAAATACTGATGATAGAAAAAGTACTTCTGGTGGTTGTTTCTTTATTGGAAAAAATCTAGTCGCCTGGCTTAGCAAAAAGCAGAATTCGATATCTCTGAGCACTGCAGAAGCTGAATACATAGCAGCCGGAAGTTGCTGTACGCAATTATTATGGATGCGACAAATGCTCACAGACTATGGTCTTAATCAGGATATGATGACGTTATTTTGCGACAACACGAGTGCTATAAATATCTCCAAAAATCCTGTTCAGCATTCCCGGACAAAACATATCGATATTCGTCACCATTTTATACGTGAACTTGTTGAAGACAAGGAAATTGAGCTAAACCATGTTTCAACCGACAAGAACTTAGCTGATTTATTCACAAAGCCCTTGGATAAATCTCGATTCGAAATTCTACGGGCAGCTTTGGGCGTGTGCAGAATGTCAACTTAATTCTCTGGTTGCACAAGAATAAAAACAGGTTCGTAGTCCAATTTATTTAATTGTGTGAAATTACTAATTTTTTTATTAATGTTTCAGGATGTGGGTTTCGAAAATAATGGCTTTTTGGAAGTTTTGGTTTTTGACGGTTAGAAGATCTTGGAGTCCAAGACTAAGTCTTTTTCCTAACCCTTTTTAAACTCTTACTCTTCCCTATATTTTGATAAGAGTCAACTCATCATCCTTCATGCACGGCTTTTGATAACCCATCACCTCCATCCCATTAATTCCAAGACAACTCCTCTCTCTCTCCTTTTTGGATCACCTCCTCTTCATCTCTCTCGTTCGGTTTTTTCCTCCATAGCCGAAACAACAAAAAATCCTCCAAGTCTTGCAATAATGGAATCCAAGCCGACTCCTTCCATCCTTACCTCTAATCCTTTCGAAATCTTCACTACTTCTTACGCACGGTATCATCTTTTTCGCAAAATTATTGATGCTAACTCTCCTCTCTCCGAAGAATCCGAAAATCGGGTTCTTGCAACCCTCAAATTTCATCAGGAGTTGATGGATGACTTATCGGCAAAGGAGTCCCGGCAGCTTCTCGCTCTATCTCGCAATGTCGTGGCCGACCCATGGCCATTACCCGAATCGGAAGCCGGTGGCGAAGCGGTCGACGGGGAGGCTCTTCGGGCGTCTCTCAAGCTACTGGAGAAAAGCTCTCAACCTATGGTAACCTCTACTCCTATTCTCCTAGAGGGTACAACCTCCGTACCCGTGTCTAAGTTGCCTTTCCTTTCGGTTGATATTCCCCGTTCCCGTAGCTCTCATATTCCGCTTGTTAGTGCTTTATCTGCTTCTTTTATGAGTGCTCCTATGTGTTTCTCTGATTCTGTTTGTGTTAATCCCTTACCTGTGCCCGTTTCTGTTTCGGTTCTCGGGTCTGCTTCGGTCTGTGCGTCTGAGTCTGTGTCGTTACCCGTTTCTGTCCCTTACGTGCCGTCTCTGTTTGTCTCTAAATCTGTTCCTGATCTCTCTGTCTCTCAATTTCGTGAGTTCCATATTCGGGATGTTACCCATTTTGTTGATCAACAAGGTGAACCGGTTTCGGGGTCTGGGCTTTCTATTCCCGTGTCTGTTTCTGCTCCAAGCGTCTCCGTGTGCGGTGTCTCTTTTGCAGGTACCGAATCTGTCTCGGCTGCTCCTTCTACTAAAGAAAAATCATCTGTTATTCCCGCGAGCAAACGGAAGATTGATGACTCTGACGAGGTGGTTGTTGTGTCCGAAACGCGAGCCAAGAAAAAATATACTCCCTCGGTTTCTGTCAGAATGACACGGTCCAAAACTGGCGCAACACTTCCTAAATCTGAAGTGCCAAAATCTCCTCCGAAATTTGCTTCGGCTTCTACAAAAAAATCAAAGGCGAAGACTTTTCAACCCGTGTTGCTCAACTCAGATTTGTTTGATGATTGGCAGATTAATTGGGATCGATCACTTCTGTTTGAGAGAAATATTATTGAGGAGGATATCATTACACACTGCAATATATTGTCTTTGCTTCGGGATCAAAAACTGCTGCACACTGTCCAGAACATCGGCCCTTACTCGCCTTGGTTGATTCCCGAGTTCTACACTAATCTTCAAGAAGATGCTGATGATCCTAGTTCTACACACTTTCATGAGGTTTTCATTCGCCACAAGTGGTACTCTATAAGTCCGGCCTCAATCAACAAGTACCTCCATCGTTCATCATCTGATTTTGCGGTTAATATGAGTTCAAATTCTCTTGCGGGTATTCTCACTCATAATCAGACAGTTGAGTGGCCTTCGACTGGACTCCGGTCACAAAACTTAATAGTTGTGTACTCGGTTTTACTGCGGTTAGCTTCTACAAACTGGTTGCCTTCGGTTACTGCAAATATTGTCTATGAAAAGATGGGTTTTTTGCTCTATAAAGTTCGAAACAAGTTGGATGTTGATCTTGGATCCGTTATTTTTTCTCACATCATGACTTTTACAAAGAAAAAGAAAGAGGCCAAGATTTATCTCCCGTATCCTAGCCTCATATATGGACTTCTGTCTTCTCAAGGATTCAAACCATATGACTATGAACCGGTTTTAGACAACGACCATGTTTATCGGGTTGATCCTCGTCTAGCTCAAGGAAATCATTTTGATGATCGTGTCTCTCTCACAGCATCGGCCTCGGCTCCAGGCTCTTCGACTGCTCGATTGGTTCCCTTGCCTCCTCCAGCTGTGGTTATGCATCGACAAATGGCGAGCACTATTGAGGCTTCTTTGGCTCTACTTCGGTCATCCATTTCTGCTCAACAAGATGCTGCGGCCAGTTTGGAGCGTACTCTGCTTGATCACTACCGGGAGATTGCACGATTGGAGACTCGGCATGCTGCGATCCTTGCTTCTCAAGCTCATACTGCCGTCTCTACTGGTTCTGATACTGATTCTGCGTTGGATGGTGATGCCTCTGGTTCGGATTCCCCGACAGCCCACTAGATGTGTTTGCCCTTTGCCAATTTATTTGCCAAAACAGGGGGAGAAATGTGTATGCTAAACATAAGGGGAGAATTGGTTTGAGGGGGAGAAATGCTTTTTGCTATGGAAATGCTTTTTGCTATGTTTGCTATGTTTGCTAAATAACTACTGCTTTTTGCTGCTGGTAAATAACTACTGCTTCGGATGCTATGTTTTGTTGGCTAGTTTTATGGTTGATATCTGCTACGGCCTTTTGGAATGGAATTTGGAATGCTTTTATTGGTAATATTTGCTCTCTTAATATTACTTATATGTGGTTTTGTTCATATGATGGCCGGTTTGGTAATGCACAAGTTTACTTGGATATATTACTTGTTTGGGTATCTGGCATATTATCTTTGGTTACGAGCTTCTAGGGTGATCTTTTGTTACAAAGGTTTTTTGGAATGTCTTTCTTGTTTAGGATCTTTTGTAAACAAATATACCTATGGCTGTTGATAATAAAATGCTAATCTTGATGGTTTGGCCTAAGGTATTTTTTGTATGATAGGTTTTGTCAAATAATCGCCAAAGGGGGAGTTTGTAAGTGCAATATATAATGCACATTAGTGATTGGCGTGATTATTTAAACAAAACCTTAGTTTATTTTTATTATTTTATATTGTTAGTTGTTAGTGGTTGACGTCTTCAAGGTTTATGGAGCTCCAAAACAGAAAGCTGCATGGTTTAAGGGTGGATTTATTTATGTGGACCATATTAATTCAAGGGAAAGTTTCTAGCTTCTTATTTGGGAAAGAGGTTAAGTGCATTACTATTTAAAGGAAGCATCACAAAGCTATTTTGGCAACTTTCCTATTAAGACTTACGAGACAGTGTGCTGAGCATTATTTCAAGTTCTTTAAGCAATATCCGTGGGGTTCAGAGTTTGATTCATCGTTCATGTACTGGTGCTGATTCAGCAAGATTGAGGCTGCACGAATCCAATCACGAAGAGATGTTTTGAAGATTATATTTGATGAATGTTGATGTTGTAGGTGTTGGACCTTGTATCTGTTTAGCATTTCATCTCCCTGTAATCTTGGCAAACATCTAGTGGATTGGGCTGTCGTGGGTGCCCCGCAGAAGTAGGAGATTTGGCTCCGAACTGCGTAATCATTTGCTGTGTCCTGGTTTTGCTTTCTTTATCTTTTTATCCTTTTATGTTTTAATCAAAATAATTAAAAGGTTAAGATAATCTGTTTTAAAACTAAGTAGAATCATAAGGCTTCGTACATTCAAGTTTCACGATTATCAATTTCATTAATCATTCTCAACAAAAAGTTAATTCAGCCAATTTTGGTCACTTGAACATCACCACGTTAAATTTTCAGGAATGTAGGCTTTGAATACTTTAAGTTGTTACAACATTTTTTTATTATTATCAATCATCAACATATGCCAATAAACGAAGCAGACATTGATTAGTATGATTATTATATATTACTAGTATTTTTGCCCGTGCGTTGCACGGCGGTTTTTTTGTTTCCAAATTTGAAAGAATATTTTTCTTTGTACTACATGAATGGGAAACATATATTGAACTAAAATTTGATTGTCAACATTAAAAAATTATTGAATACCTCTCCATGTCTACAAATTATTGAAGACCTCATGGTACACAACATTGGTAGTACAATTGTTACTCTCTCCATCATCATTTGATATTAATATTCTAAACCCTTTTGGGTGACTAACTCGTGAAGCAGCTACATATAATTGCCCATGAACAAAAATTGGTTTCTTTAAGAGCAGTCCAACATGCTTTAATGTTTGACCCAGCTGGCTCTTGTTAATGGTCATTGCATATGCCAACACTAACGGAAATTGTCTCCTCTGAAAGTTGAATGGAAGCCTTGTATTTGTTGGGGTCATTGACATCCTTGGTATCAAAACAATTTGGCCAGCATTATGACCAGCCACAATTTTGGCCTCTACCACATGCTCTGATAATCTAGTAATAATAAGCCTTGTGCCATTACAAAGTCCCATAGCGTGATCTATATTTCTCAACAACATTACTGGAGATCCAACTTTAAGAGTTAAAGCATGATTAGGAATGCCAGATGCTTTCAATCCATTAAGGAATTCTGGAGTATGCATATCTGATAGGATGCCATGATTTGAATCAGCCTTACACACCGTGTCGCAACTTAAGTATTTTTGCCCGTGCGATGCACGGAATGGATTTGTTATAATATATTAAAATATTTGGATTAATATATAATTATTTAAATTAGATCATCAAATATTATATAGTGCAATTGAAGATATGTTTTGGATCATTTATATTTTTTGATGTTATCATTGCTTGAGTTTGAGCAAATAATTGCTCAAATTAATAGCTAATGTGTAGATCTACGCATGCGGTGTTATAACTTTGGAGATTTTATATATCATTATTTATGATTTTTATAAATTGGGCAAATGTACTTGTTCTCTAGCAACTCAGTTATAGGAATTAATTGTTATCTTAAATTATTTGTATGGAACATATGTTTTTTGTCTAGAAATATAGCAATTTTGTCATTTTGTAAAAAAAAAAAAAAACATGAGTTAATTAGTGCATTTTTTAGTTTTTCCTTCCTTTACAGTTTCCCTTACGAAAACATGATTTAATTAATCCATCTGTTAAGCATTTAATTAGTCCAGCCAAACTAAGAAGAACTGAGACTCAAATAAATATTGTCTGGTAAATCAAAAACAAAACAACCAAGGCTATCATGCCTTGGGTTCAATCTTAGGCTTTTTTCAAACTCTTTGAATACGATGAACAATCCATGTTTATTCTCTTCAAAGATAGTTGTTCAGGAGTAGTTTCATTAACGGAGATGACTTCTAGATTTGTCGAATATGTAGCTTAAAGTGGTGTTATGCCCTGGTCGAAAATAACTATTAAAAAATCAAGGCAAAAAAATGTTATTACACGAGGTAGAAAGAAGTTGTAATTAAAAATTACCTTGGTTGCTATCCACACCTCCGGGAGCCTTCAACACTCAAAATCCTTGAGTTTAAACATGTCTTTGGGAAAATCAGAATTATCTTAATTTGTAACGCTAATCAAAGTGTCATTATTCGTTTTCATAAAGTACTTTTTGCTCGCACGACTTAAATCTCATGTGAGAGGTTTGCACAACAAAATTGTGAATATTATAGATTTTCCCTTCCTTCAAGAGTTTGTTGAATTGTTTGACAAATTCTTTAGAAATTTGTAAACGGATACAAATTCTCTGAGGGAATCACCCATAAATATTAATATTAATATTAATTAATAAATAAATTTTATAAATTTTATATTTTTCTATCAAGAATATACTAAAAAATAGTAATAATTTATTATGTGATTATATTCTGTAGATAACAAATCCATTATGTGGTTATATTATATGATGTATACTGAAGTTGATTGTCTAATATACAACATACAACATAATAAAGTAAAAATTCAGTATTCTAAAATAAGCCATTTAACTAATATACTATGAGTATGAGTCTAAATTATAGTATAAGTCTAAACTATAGTATTAATCCAATATTAATAAATAAATAATATAAATTTATATTCTATGAGTAACAAATTCATTTTGTGATTATATTTTGTGTATAGCAAATTCATTATGTGATTAAATTTTGTGATGTATATTGAACTATATGATTGTCTAGCATACAACATAAATTTAGTATTCTGAAATAAAGCATTCAACCAATATAGTATGAGTATGAGTCTAAATTATAGTATGAGTTTAAACTATAGTATTAGTCTAATATTTTTAAAATTCAATGCTGTAAAAAAAGTGTATAAATGCAATATGTACCTTAGAGTCATGGAATATTAAGCATGCCAGTGTTTGTTGGTTACGTTGATGGCAACACGTTGATATTCCTTGGCCAAATAACAACTCAACCAGAGCCTTATAGAGCTTTTCCTTGTCCTAAGGGACGTAATTTGACTCCATTACTAAGCAATAAAGAGAAAGATAAGAAATTACATAAAACAATAAACAATATATAATGTTAGAATATGCCAATGACATTATGGTCTTGTGGCATTTGGTTGCACCCCTATGTAGAAGGGAATGTGTTTGAGCTTCCGTGGAGGTGTTGTTGTCTCTTTGTGCTTCAGTAGGATCTCAATTAAAATATGAGATGCAGTGATATTTCCGTTCCTCCATTTTTAATTGATGATGATGTAGAATTTTATTATTGAAATATTTTCGTTCCATTTTTAATTTACCTTTAATATTGTTTAAAATATGCCTTTACTATTGATGATGTAGAATATTGTTGTTGAAATATTTTCATTCATTTTTTAATTAAAATGCAATTGATGATGATGTAGAATATTATTATTGAAATATTTCCATTCCATTTTTAATTTACCTTTAATATTGTTTAAAATATGCTTTTACTACTGATGATGTAGAATATTGTATTTTCGTTCCTCCATTTTTAATTGATGATGATGTAGAATATTATTATTGAAATATTTCCGTTTCATTTTTAATTTACCTTTAATATTTTTTAAAATATGCCTTTATTATTGATGATGTAGAATATTATTGTTGAAATATTTCCATTCATTTTTTAATTCAAATGCAATTTATGATGATGTAGAATATTATTATTGAAATATTTCCGTTCCATTTTTAATTTACCTTTAATATTGTTTAAAATATGCCTTTACTATTGATGATGTAGAATATTGTTGTTGAAATATTTCCATTCCTTT
>CP025659.1:7756238-7771020 GCA_003576665.1 Ipomoea trifida | reverse complement strand
GGGGGGGGGAGAGACTTGGAGAGAGAATGTTGAACTCCTACTGCAAGACCTTGGTTTTTTGTGGGTCTTTCGTAGGAGAGAGAAACATCAAAAGAGAGGCTAAATCACGTTTGGAGCATCGATGGCACCCAGCCGGCACGTGCAATGCACTTGCCAACTGGTGCTTTAACTACTTTGGTTTTTTTTCCTTTTTTGGATCATATTTGCTTCTTCTTTTTTTCTTTTTCTTCTTTTAACTTCTTTTCTTTCCCACCTCTCTCTTCTGTTTGGCATCTCAAAAACCCGTGAGATTAGTTTGGAGCATAGATGGCACCCAGCCGGCACGTGCAATGCACTTGCCAACTGGCGCTTTAACTACTTTTTTTTTCCTTTTTTTGGATCATATTTGCTTCTTCTTTTTTTCTTTCTCTTATTTTAACTTCTTTTCTTTCCCACCTCTCTCTTCTGTTTGGCATCTCAAAAACCTGTGAGATTAATTTTCTATTATTTTATTAATTAATTCCTTTGTCCCCATTTACTAAAAGTGTGTGTGTGTGTTTTGTTTTTCTCATTTTTCATCGTGACAGGGTGGTGTCGATGAGAGCATCCAATTATTTACACCATAAAAGACCATGACGGCAAAGGAGGAGGTGGCGCTGAAAAACAGATGCTTTACAAGTTCCCGATTTGTCCCTGTCTCTACCGTCGGCGGTGGTTAATAAAAGCCCATATCATTCTCATTTCTCAAAGACGAGGAATACGAAAGAACAAAGGAAACATAGGCGTTATTGGTCGACGGAGCTTCATTAGCGATTCATCAACGACGTTGATAAGCTCGGTGGAGCACATGGTTTATCATTTCGTTTGCTTTATTTAATGGTTTTTGGAGAGATATTTGCAGCTTTTAAGTGTATGTGGAAGAGAGAAAATGTTGAACTCTATTGCAAGAGTTTGCTTTTTTTGTGGGTCACGCAAGAGAGAGACAAACTATCAAGAGAGGCACAGTGCTGCACGTTTGGAGCACAGACATTGCCTAGCTAGACGCGTGCAGTACGTGCACGTGTCGGCTGGCGAGTTAACTCTTTTGCCTTTTTTTTTGTGATTTTTATTTTTTTCGTATTTTAAATTGATGAAATTTTTTATTTTTGTGTGTATATATTTATTTTTTGTTTATTTGTTTTGCATAACTCGAGAAGGTAAGGGGTGAATGTTTGAAGCTGAAGGGAAAGGAAAAGTGGAGGAGTTTCTACCATTGAAGGTAATTCTGATCGTGACGGTGGGGCAAAACGGTCAAACGATCAGGGTGAGAAGAAGAATTGGATGAGCTCTGCTGCGCTTTGGAACAACCCTATTACCCACAACTATTCTAATTCCAAAAAATTTGTGAGACTAATTTTCCATTATTTTATTAATTAATTTCTTTTGTCCCGATGTACTAAAGTTGTATTAAATATCATTTTTAGTCCTTCAACTATAATACATGTATCAATTTTTGTCCTTGGCTATTAAAATTTTCAAATTAGATGCATGACTATTTAATTTGTGTCACATTTAATTTGGTCCTTGACTATTAACATTTTCAAATTAGGTGCATGACTATCCAATGTGGTGTTGATGAGAGCATCCTATTATTTGTACCGTACAAGACCAAGACAACTGATGAGGAAGCGGCGCTGAAAACATATGCTTTACCTGTTCTCGAATTCAAGTTAACCATAATCATCTATTAATATTAACGATATCATTAATCCGGATACAATAAAGCACGAGTTATGTGCCCAGCATCCTATTAATATTAATGATATCATTAATTAAAATATTTAATGGTAATAAGCAACATTATAATCACCATTAACATTTAACAATGAAAACCAAATTATGGTAATACACCTTCTTAATGTTTCCATATTTCTAAAGATAAAATATGTGACTAGTCCAAATTAGTGGTTAACTGTAATTGTAGCATTAATTACCAATAATAACAATACGAGATAATTAATGGCATACCTTAATGATGCAAACCGCATCTTCCCATTGTGCTAGCAACGATGACGATCCACAAGAGAAGAAAAAAACTTCATAATTCTCCCCATCTTCATTGTTGGTGTCAGTAACCTCAATGCAGCGTCCAATGGTACGTAAAAGATTTATTGGTAGGACTTAATTACTAACATTAATAGTCATGTAATAAAATGAAGTGGCATGGGTAATTTAGCAATGTACCAAATATGGCAGATTACCATGAAACAATAATTATTATGAAAGGTAGTAAATGAGATTAGCCCCTAAACTTGATAACAGTAATTAATAATACCAATTAATAATAGCTAAAATAAAGGCAAAACTGTAATTAAGGGATGTCAAATGCTAATCTCAATACCACATAATAGTTAAACATGACTATTATAATACTTTAGGGAGAATGAAGTTAAGGTAATAACCATATTACCATTATACAGAAAATAAACCAATTATATTGCTTTAAAATTAAAGAATTAATATTATTATTAAGCCCCTCAAAACTATTGATAGATTAAAAAAAAAAAACATAATCACTTAAACAATAGTTATAACTCTTAATGGACAAAATAATAATTAAACTCTTAAATTCTTAACAGTCCAAGACAATAATTATAGCACTTGCTCAAATTAGACCTATGATTCTTAATGACCCAAGTGAGCTATAACACGGATGGAAAACGATCTAGTACTGAAATAGATCAAAACATAATATTATTACCATCAATGAATACCATTAACAAGAAATATGGTAGATAGTAATAATTTAATAACCATGTTATAAATACAAAATAAGTTATAATTATTATTAAAATATCAATCTGGTAAGATCCAAACTTAAATGACCCAAGATAGGTCCCAATTAGCTTGTTCAAAATAGGTTTAAAGTCTCAAGTCAAATATACGACTAAAATATGCCCAAAATTAAATGAGAAACCAAACAAGCTACTTTAATAGGCCATAATGACTTAAATTGACCTAAGGATCCAAGATTGAATGATATATTCTATGAGTTTTTTTTTTTTAAATAAACAGGACCATAATATATTAATAACGAATAGAACGGGAGGCAGCGAAGCCCCGAAAGTCATACAAAAAAGTCAATTTAACGTTGTGAGGGAGGGAGTTAAACGATGAAAACAAAGTGACAGCTGTGCATTTCAAACCCTCTAGAGCTAAAGCATCCGCAACCCGGTTTCCCTCACGATAGACGTGGGTAATGGATGACGACCAAGAAGCTAGCGATCCTTGATTGGATGCGTTTGATCGCATTGCGAATTTTCCATGGTAACAGGTTGGTGAGAGATGTTGCTAAATGTACCAAAACAATAGAGTCAACTTCAATATGAGTCGGGATTGATGTTAGCTCACACCAAGATAAAGCCAAGTCAAGTGCAAGAGCTTCTGCTTCAAGTGCTGAGAAGGCTAACAAGGGGAAAGATAATCCTGCAATGAGAATGCCTTCTGAGTTCCTCAAACATGCTCCCCCGACAGCTTCATTAATGGAGAAGAAAGCATCAGTGTTTAATTTTAAGCGGCCAGATGGCGGTTTTTGCCATTTAATCCAAATAATCCTGTGTCTCTGGTTGGTGGAGAGTGATGAAACGATCCCTTCATGAACCAGAAAATAATCTGATTGACTACTTCTGCGAATAGGATGAATCAAAGATATTAACATTGCTTCTCGTTTTATTTTCGAGACGGCAGCAACCAAAGTGAATGGTAAATCTTCATAGAGTGCTGCATTGTATAAGGTCCACACCACCCAAAGGATAAGACAAGGGAAAATATAGCAGTAGAAGCCCGAAGCTGTTCCTGGTTGTGCTGAGAGCCACCATATGTGACACGCGGCTCTTATTGATCGAGCATTATTCAGGGAGATTCCGAACATGACAGCAAATGTTTGCCACACTCCATAGATTTGAGTGCAAGAGTAAAGACAATGCTCTAGTGTTGCACTGGCTTTAAGGCAAAAAGGACATATAGAGGGTAAGCAGATTCCAAATCTCTCTAGACAATCTGGACAAGAATTTTCTTAGCAGTTTCCACATAAAGATTGAGCATTTAGTTGATAAACCTGTTGCCCAAATGCACTTTGAGGAAAGTGTTGAGCCCTTTCTTGGTCTGATCAGATCGTATGCCGTTGCTAGAGTAAAATCACCTTTTGTGGACGGTTTCCAAATGGTTTCATTGTCAATCACACAGCTATTTTCCTCCACTAGGTCCGCAAGTTGTAACATTCGACGCCAGATTAGCGATCCATTTCTCCGGATTGGGCTCGTAGAGTAGCGGGCTGTCATGAACTCGGACCATAGGGAGTCTTTGTTCTTAAAGTTAAACCAAAGTTTCGCTGAGCATGATTGTTGAATGGCTGTCAGATTTCGAATTCCCAGCCCCCCTTCATCTGTAGGTAAGCAAATTTTTTCCCATGATGCCCAGTGGAATTTTTGCTTACCTTCATATGTTCCCCAAAAAAATCTAGCAAATTTTCGCTCCAGTTCTTTGATTACTTGGCGAGGTAATTGGACAGCTGCGACTGTGTAGAGAGGAATAGTTGTCAAAACATGCTTTATTAGAACCAATCGACCTCCCGGAGATAAGAGTTTGCGCTGCCAACCTTGGAGTTTGTTGTTGACATTCTCAAGGATATGTTGATAAAAAATGATCTTGTTTCTCCCTTGGAATAGATTCACTCCTAAGTAGCAGCAAGGCAGTGAGGATCGTTTCATACCTAGTATCGTTTCCATGGCACAAATGCGGTTCAGATTACAGTGTTTTGAGGTGATAAATTCTCTGAGTTAATAATATGCAAAATTCAACCTTAATGCATGCTATAATAAATGTATAATTGAAACAATAAATTAAATATTTGACAAATATACATAGCATGCTTGAATTTGCATATTAATGTATTATTAACCCATATAATCTTAAATAAATTACAATTCTTTAGGCAATTTAATATAACCTTAATATTAAATTAAAATTCAAATAACAAATTAAATACTTAATATTTGCCTAAAGTTGAATAATAATTTAATAATGAATTAATGAGGAATTAAACTTAAAAATTAAGTTAGAAGAAGTCCAAGTATGATGATGGATCAGCTGAAGCAAGCCTAAATAAACCAAATAGGCCCAAGAATTTTTTATTAATTTTAAATATATTGGACCAGGTCTGCCCTAATGGGCCTGACCTGGCCCAAAGTCATATATTCCCAATCATTATTGCATGGACCATGGTTCACACAGTTTTGTAGACAAAAAATAAAAAGTACATTATTTTTGTACTGAAGGTACATTATTTTTGTACTGTAGATACATTATTTGATGGTATATATCAAATAATGTATTTTTAGTGCAAAAATAATGTACCTACAGTACAAAAATAATGTACCTTCAGTACAAAAATAATGTGCTTTTTATTTTTGGTCCATGCAATAATTCGCCCATATATTCCAATCATTATTGTGTGGACTATGGTCCACACAGCTGTGTGGACCATACTATCAAATAATGTATATTGTATTTAGAGAATATACATTATTTGTGTACTGAATGTACATTATTTTTATAGTATAAAAATAATGTACATTCAGTACAAAAATACTATAAAAGTAAAGTACATTCAGTACAAAAATAATGTACATTTAGTACATTAAAAATGGTCCATACAATAATTTGCCTATATATTCCATCATCAACTTCTTCAATTTAATTAATCAACCAAAAGCCATACCTAGCTGCAATGGAGAACATCCAGCGTCACTGAGGCTACGAGGGGCGAGAACAGCAACAAGATGTCGCCTGAAGGAGGGAATGGAGCACCGGCTTCCTGTGACCAACACCTCCTAGACTCGCGAGTGGCCGCTATTGCGCACACACTCACTTCCTTTGGGTTTGCTACCTAATGTGGCCACAAAAGGCACAAAGCTTGAAGAACATTGATAAGCACCAAGAGAATTGCACTTATAAGGGGTCTTTATTAGACTAAAAGTGCATCGTTTTGACATCCGACTACAACAATTGCATGCATTTTAGCTCAGATGTGATCAAAATCGTCTAACAACATTTCTAGAAAGAGTTTTGAGGTATTTCATAGGTTGGAGAGGGATTTGAGGCTAAAATAGAGCAAAAGACAAACAAGCCGCAATGTAGTAGCGTCCCACGCAGCCTCACACGCGTGTGGATGGGCGTGGAATAATTCCAGTAAGCTCCCACGCCCACCACCACGCATGGAAGCAAGCGTGGTCGGGCCAAGGGCCATTTTGGGAAATTTGTTCCCTTTTTGTCACCAATATAAATCTTTTTTGCCCTAAACCTAGAGGAGAAGGAGGATTAGATCAGAAAATTCATAGAATATGGTAGAATAGATCTAGAGGGTTTTCTCCCCTCTTGGGGGAAAATTCCTTTCTCTCATAGTGTAGAATAGATCAAGGGCAAGACTGAAGATTGGGATTTCAAGATCAAGATTGTAAAGATCCCCTTTTTCTAAGGGTGGTAACCATTCTCTCCAATTTCTAAATCAATACTTGATTCTTCGAGATTTCCTTTCTTTTTCTTGTTTCTTTAGCATGATAGAGTATATTAGAAAGGGGATTGGTAGCCCCAAGGTAGATCTATGTGGATGTTTAATATTATTGCTTTGAATTGTGAGTTGTTTGGTTGTTGGATATTGAATTTGTGTGGATGATGTTTTTCAAGCTTTGTGCCTTTTGTGGCCACATTAGGTAGCAAACCCAAAGGAAGTGAGTGTGTGCACGATAGCGGCCACTCACGAGTCTAACTCACCCACATCTCCGCCCTCAGTCCGAAAGGACAAGATCCGAGATGAGTGGTAGACAAAGTGTTCGATGAAATGCCCCAACCGAATGAGGATGTGGGAGTCCAAAGTGTGACGCCACTTGGTAATGTGCCATGAACTCCCTAGTCTATTCCACGAATTGCACTCACAAAACCATCCAAAGATAGACCACATGGAAAAGCCTAAAGCCCCAATCTCCACTTTACTTTTCTTTTATTTATTTTACACAACTACTATCAACCTTTCCCCCTCTTACAAATGAATCCAACCCTTAGCCAATCTCATAACTCTTTTCCTTCAACCTCTTAGATGCCAACACACCTATTCGGTTCCCATTCGCCATCCTTGAGAGACACGACACTCGGGGAGTCTTGACTCTTCGTTTTACCACCTTCACATTCACACTCACCCCATACATACATCCTTCAAAATGGCGCCGTTGCTGGGGATGGCAAACGGTTTCGAATAGTGTTGACATCTTAGGAGTAGAATTTTAAGAGTTCTTGAATTGCTTTCTTTTTGTTTGTTTTGTTTTCCTATTTTTGTTACTTGTTTGAGAAGTGAGCTTACATTGTCTTGAATATCTTGTGCTCACTTGCAACTACTTTTAGTTGCAAAATATTTGTTGTTGGCTAAGCTATTGTACATGAAATTTTCTTTATCAAATCATTTGAAGCTTGCCAATAAGTGCTAAAATGAATCCCCATGGTTACCCACACCATGGAGGACAATCCTATGCAAATCCTCAACCCCAACCATATCACTATTAACCCCATTCCACCTATACTTACCCTCCACCAACATACCACTACCCACCTCCATACCATTACCGAATTCCACCAACATATCATTTACCACCTCCATATCACTATCCAATCCATACACCAAATCATCACCTACGTTCTTTTGAGACACCGCCTCCACATTTCCAAGAAACTTACCCTTCACAATCACCAAATTCACAAGAAATTGACTCATTAAGCTCTAAAGACATATCTCAAAACATAGAGAGTAAGCTTGTGCAAATGATGCAACAACTTGATCCAAGCTATACTTTCGAGTCAAATTCATTTCCCAATTCCCAACTAGACACTTACTACCCACCTCCATCACAAAACCATAAAGAAAACAATATTACATGTTCCTATAGAACACTACATTCTTTCCCACATAATACCCATACCAATCCTTGTAATCCTATTCCACCGGCAACGGACGGAATTGAAATCCTAAAAGTAAAAATTGATGAATTCACGAGGATGGCCAAGGAAAATACGGCTAAACTAAAATCCAAAATCAAGAGCGAACTAAAAGACTATCTCGCTACCCTTCGGGAGGAAGGACTTCCATTAGAAGAGGTCGAAACGAAGATGTTATCCATGATGGAGGAGCTCATGAAGATCAATGAGTCCCGAGCCAACTCCACCCTCATAGATGACATCCCCACTTTGGAAGCCCATCCAAGGATTGTACAAGAGGTTGAAAAAGAGCAAAATGCTAAGGGAGAGGAGAGTTTTAAAGGAATAGATGATTGTTACGCCCCGGTACTTGAAGAAGTTCCAATCTTCGAATTGGAAAGTCAAAAGGAGGTAGAGATGGAGGGTGAAGATGAGGACATCGAAGTAGTGTGGGAAGATGAAGAGCCGAGTTATGGTAAAATTCATAATCCCTCTTGTGCTCTTAGTGAAAACATCCTTGTGGATGACTCCCTTCGCCTTACTACTTCCATCATATGTGATTATGATTGCTTTAAATTTCGGGAGGATGATTCCATGGAAATTTTTGATGTATTGATTAATGCTTGTAAGGATTCTATCTTGTTTGCTACCAATTATGATTGCTTTAATTTCTTGGAAGATGAATCCTTTGCTTTGGGTAAGAATGAGATGGTGAGTGAAGAGGATAATGTT
This sequence comes from Ipomoea trifida, assembly GCA_003576665.1. NCBI lineage: Eukaryota > Viridiplantae > Streptophyta > Magnoliopsida > Solanales > Convolvulaceae > Ipomoea > Ipomoea trifida. The sequence continues at coordinate 7,762,308 of CP025659.1, read as the reverse complement.
TCATTCTATTCGTGTGAGAGTGTGAGTGATTTTTCTAATCAAATAGAGTGGAGTGATGAAGAAAATGTGTGTAAGGAAGAAATGGTGGGAAATAATAGGTCTATCACGTTCAATCTTATGGAAAAAGACGAGTGGAGAGAGTTGACCACACTCGAAACTAAGGAAGGGTGTGAGGAGATATGGTTTGAAAGAAATGAGAAAATCTTTAGGGGGAGAAGAGATGAAAAAGAAAAGGAAGTAGACACCATCCTAGAAGAGCTAAGGAGGGTGTTTGAGTCTAGAATTCTTCCAACCATGAATTTTATCTTTCCTTTATCTTTGTGGGAATTCAAGGATGTTACCCACCTTGGGACATTCCTTGAAGCTAAAGTTCACGGGACGCTTGGTAAGGTCCCAAAATCTGTGTGCCTTGAAGGATAGGCCACTTTACGTCTGGCCAGGAGACGTAAAACCATGGCGCACTTGGGAGGCAGTCCCAATGTTATCTTACTTTTCTTTAAAGCTTTTCTTGTTATCTATAGTATGTTTTCCTTTAGCTTTATTTCAATAATGTTTCTATAACCTCGGTTAAGCTGACAAGTACAGATCATACACCCGAGAGTTATAAGTTGCCCGCAATCAATCGACAAACATCATCACTAGCAAAAGAAGGAAGGGAAACCAAGGTAAGCTTTGCACAACACGCCTTCCATGCCACCACCACGCGTGTGGCTAGGCGTGGAAAACTTCCAGAGAGCTGCCACGCCGCTCACATGCGTGTGAGTAGGCGTGGGAATAAACCAGAGAGCTCCCACGCCTACCACCACGCGTGGTAGCGTGCGTGGACGGGCACCAGATTTTTCGTGGACTTTTCGCGCGAAGTGGTTTAAAACCCTTTCCTTGCTTCATTTCTTCCCCACCACGAGCAAAAACTCTCCCAAGTTGAAAATATACACCTTCTAAGCATTTCCTTCCAAGTCTCTCAACTTTTCTTAAGGATCTTAAGTCATTTCCAAGGTTAGAACATACTCTTCTTTGCTATTTACTTGTTTAATGAAGAACTTGTTCTATTTTGAAGAACATCTCCATGGGTTTTTCTTGTGTGACATTTTTTGAGATACATTGTTATGGGATGACTTGATAGACTTGTATTAAGCCTACATTGCTTCTATACACTAGAAATTCCATGTTTTAACATCTCTTTGTGACTAGATCTTGAAATTGCTTGATTTGAGTATTCTCTTGTCATGATGAGATCCTTGTTGATATAGTAAGCATGGTGGGCAAAGTTTGCAACTTTCCTACTCTATAGGCACTACATTGCTATATTCTACTAGTTATTTGGTCCAATTTTAACTTTCATGATGCTTCCATTTTTCAACCTTGAGCTAGTTAAGAGGAAGAAGATGAAATTGACCATATGTTGACCTTTTGACTAAGAAATGAGTATGGAATAGAATGAGCTAGTTCTTGCATGTACATGATAGAATTGTTGATGGATATCAAAATGATGGTTGCATGCAATGAATTCTTATGATCTTTTCTTTAAATATGTGCAATATTCACTACTACAGAAAACACCTTTAACGTCGGTTTTTTAGCACTTTTAACGTCGGTTAAAAATCGACGTTGATCTGGCCGATATAAATGATACGGCGTCGGCCGTATGTATTTTTTATTTTTTAAAATAAATAAACGACGTCGGTTTTTTTTAAAAAACCGACGTCGTTTATTTAAAAAAAAAATGAAATGACGTTGGTTTTTCCCAAAAACCGACGTCGTTTAGTTAAAAATAATAAAAAAAAATATGAAAAAAATAGTCAATGTATTTGACTATGTAAAGCTTGAGTTATTCTGCGCGCGTAAGTTCAAAATTAGTTATCTGACGAGTTCAAGAAGCAATTCACTCTCTGGTAGCAAATTACTTAACGCTGTTGCATGTCAGTTCAAGTCCTAGACCCTGACATAAAAATTAACTCTTGCAATATTTTAGCTCAGATATTATCTTATCCAACTTTTACCTTTAAATGTGTGGGGAATTGTTGGGAAACATTTGGAAAGGTTAAAGCTGTTCATGAACCCAGTCATAATCTCCCTCCCTACTTTTGTGGATGACCAACTCCTTGTCCAAACAAATCATGCATGCTTTCAGTACGTGGCTTAATGCCCTTCTTTCTCTAATTTTTGTGGCTAGTTTAAAAGGAAAGTTGTTATATTCTCTAGTATATAAACAGCTATTCCCAATGCTGAGAAGTGCAATTTCATTCACAATCTTCTTCTTGCTTTACGTTTTCTTCTTAGCTATATATTTGAGCTATTATATATTACAAAGCAGGTTCTATCCTGTGACTCTGTGTGTACCTGTCGGAAGCATAAGATGACCCTGGTCTAAATGCTTTTAAGGTAGTGTTCTGAACACGCCACAGAGTTTTCTTTCCTCTTCCTTCACGACTTTCGCACTCTCAGCAAAGCTCATATTAAATTTGTACGTAGTAGGTTTATCAACCTTCTTGTTCGTACATACACAGTCCAGAGCACAACACATACTTGACTCAGAACCCTAGATGGTGTATTGGTGTCTACTGAGCAGTATGAGTACCGTGAATTGTATGTACTATATAATACATATCATGTATCCCATCAATCAAAGTTTATATATCCAGAGTCTAGTTGAATAACAACTACTACTTATTCAGTCCAACCAAATAGTCAACTTGCATCACTTAATTAAGACCCTAATATATAATATATAATATATATTATTAGGAAAAATCTTGCAAATTAAACACACAATACTCTAACCACCCTCATTGACTCTAACAACGTAATAATCACAAATCATTCACTGTTAAACTAGTTCATATATAATAATTCAATTCAAGATTCAATTACTTATTCTTGATTATTATTATATATGACGGCTTAGGTAATGAAACCCTATGAGTACCAAAAAAAAAAACTAAGAGCCAATATCAACTTTACATCTGTAAAATCGGACGGATTAGATTATATTTTTTAAAAAATAGTGGCGTTTTAGTAATTATCGTCAATTTCACTTTACAAACTTGAACAGTTAAATATATATTTTTTAATAGCTAAATATGCATTCATGAATAAATGTTAAAAAATCAATGGAAAATCTAAATTTTAAATCTAAATAGTAAATGTTAAACACTAAGCAATAAAAAGTGAACCCGACCTACACTAAATAAAATCAAAAACTCAATTATAAACTCTAAAATCTAATAAGAATATAATTAAGAATTTTAGTAAAAAATGCAAAGCCTCAATTATAAACTCTAAAATCTAATGAGAATAGGTTCTTTTGTAAAAAGCAACTGATCTCAACCACCTATCATGATTTTTATATAATAAATAATTCTAGTAAAAAAATCAAAGCCCATTTTCCCACTATTTTTTAGAAAAACACCATACTGGCTATGGGGTTCGAACCCATGCGCACTTGTGTGCAGAAGATCTTAAGTCTTCCCCCTTAACCTCTCGGGCAAACCAGCAATTGTTTTATTTTGATGTGTTTGTAAAATTGTATAGTTGAGGATATTGTTTCCGCCAACAAAATGGGCAGCAGAGTTCAATGCTGCAATAATAGCCCATTTCATCATTTTTTTTTTTTGATTTTTTTATTTTAAAAAATTTACAAAAATCATTAAATTTTTAATTGAATACATATTTACAAACTTTCAATGACTTCAAATCTTATTATTTTTAATTTTCTTACCAAAAATGTTATAATCTATCATAAAATTCTCCTTCTATATCTTCTTTCTCAACATAACATTCTCAACTTCATCATTTTTATCAATAGAAATGTGAGACATTAAATACCAAATCATTTATACAGTATTAATAATTAAGCACTTGCCAACAAAATTATTTTATATAAAAATTTAAAACAATTTTAAATGCAAAAATTTATAATAACAAAATTGTTTCAATAAAATATTTAAAAAATATACTTACTAATCTTGGTAAAAGAGTCAAACCCAAACTCATGACATAAATTAGAAGAGGCTCACTCTTGGTATTTTTCATCTCGGAGATGTTTTTTATCAAGAGAGCTTCCTCTTTGGAAGAGGTTGGTAAGCAAATTAAGGTATGATCTAACTGAGCAACTAATGATCTAACTGAGCAACTATATGAAATGCATTGCATGTTGAGAAAAATGACCTTTTTTTTTGGGGTTCTCAAGTTGTTGAGTGCTAAGATTTGTTAGGTATGTATGTAGTATATGATCATAATCGTCTAACCTCAATCTAAGGTATTCTTAGCTTAAACAAACAAACATTGTTTGATATCTCTGATCTATTGTCTATTTTTTTTAGTTTGAGAATGTTATGTAAGTTTCAATCTCTAGATACATACAAACAAGGATTGCTGTGTTAATATCAGGCATCGATAATGACAAATTTGTTTCTATGACAATGATTTTCCACAACCCAACATTTTTTTTTTTATAATTTTCACATTATCAATCTTATTTCCACAACAATGCAATCAACTCTCTCTATCTATAAGAATGATATTGCCACCCTCCAAGCTGGCCTCAATGAGTGTAGCCCAGGATATATTTTCAACACAGCAGTGACTATATATTCTCCTCGCTGAATTGTAGCTAGGTACTTCTAATGGATGAGACAACTAGTTTGGAGATTTAAAACAACTACTCCATACCCAAAACCAAGGATCAAACCCTTGATGTTTAGTTAAGGATGCGCTTCGACTCAACGACACCCCAGGTTGCTACACTTCAAATACTACATCATAAATGAGACTTATTGAGGAAGAAGCTAAGATAGCTAAAAGACTATGTCAAGCATCAAGAGGTGGGATGTGATACACCGTTGATTGCATATTAATTATTGGAGTAAATTGTGTAATTTAATTTGTGGAGTTAAATGTGTTCTTAGAATTAGGATGGTGCACTAGTACAAAAAAGCGCATAGGGTATTACAACTATATATAATTATCATTTTAATTGTTTGTTTTTAATTTTTAATTGCTTGATACTATTAGGTAGTGTTGATGATAATATTGTGTTAGATATAGTGTGTTGAAGATGTAATGTGTATGGATTTTAAGCTGTAACAGGAATTTTAAAAAAAAAAGGAGTTTTCATTTTTAAAAAATAAAATATTTTTTAATTAATCATCCGCTACCGTTCCTAGCTAGGAACGGTAGCGGATGATTAAATTTTTTTTAAACACTAATCCGCTACCGTTAAAAATAAACATCAGGCATTATCCTATTCGCGCTACGCGCGTGAAAAAACTAGTAATAATAAAAAGTGGTGGTGGTCGTGGGATCATTGTACTATGGACCAGGGTCCATAGTGCACTGTATGTCGACCCTGGTCGTATACACATCGTTTTTTTTTTATTACTTTTGACGGCGATTATTTGGTTGTTTAATTCACGTTATAGTTTTTTTTTTTTTAACTATAAAACATGTGTGTCTTGTGTTATGAAATTTTGTACCTTAAGAGTATCAATTATGTACCTGCAACAAATTAGTAGTTGCATAACGTGTTGTAAATTTATATCCTGTTGTGAAATTCTATGCTTATAAAATATGAATTCTCTACCTAAATCAAATTTGAAAATAAATAAATATATAACATGTTCATGTGTTTTGTGTTATGAGTCGCACATGATGCTCTTTCTCATGCACGAGCTAAAAAAATTACAAAGGACTATTGTTTTATAGTAGGCATGTACACTTAAGGAGAGATTTTTTTTTTGAATACTACTTAAAGGAGAGATTAAAATGTATATAATATGTAATCATTACAGTTAATTCCAGTCATGGTCTTCAGACTATATTGATTTTCTACAATTAGTCCCCGACATTTAATTTGAACAATTTATATATGCTGACTTTCAAATTATTTTCAATGTTGGTTCTTCCCTCAGATGAAGCTTAAGTAGACGTCAAATGAAAATGTAAGTAGTCATTTCACATGCTTAATGTATAATTCGTCGTATTTCTCCATTCCTTCCTTGTATACGCGACATCACACTATAACCATAGAAAATATAATTGAATATTATTTATCAATTTTTTCTTATATGGA